>JBAMNC010001889.1:0-252013 GCA_037902135.1 Cetoscarus ocellatus
AGATGTGACGTTCGTGAACGAGTTGACTCTCTCTTTTGAGCCACTCTTTTAAGTGAACAGTGAGAGCCGATTCACAGTTGTGAGTAAACCGTTCATTTGTGAGTCATTCTTAAATGCAAATTACACCTGTCTCCACTGGACATGTGTGGAGCATTATGAGGAACAAAAGACACTGAAGTCAAACATCAACAAGAAGGAAAAAGAATTCACCTCCAAAGCTTCAACAGTTAACGTCCTCAGTTCACTGGGATAGTGCTGATAAAGGAGAGCTGATGTATTTGTATGTGTTGCTGTTGTGATTGTAAGTAGCTTTGTTAGCTGTGCTGCTGCCTATCTTGGCCAGGACACTCTGGAAAAAAGAGATTTTTAATCTCAATGAGTTTCTTCTCCTGGTTAAATAAATAAATAAATAAACAGAGGTAAACATGCACATGTCCCAGCTTTTTTGGAACATGTAACAAGCATCAGATTCAAAATGAATGAATATTGTCAATAAAGTTTATCAGTTTGAACATTAAATGTCTTTTCTGTATTTGCAAATCATTGTATTCTGTCTATATTTAAGTTTTTCAACTATTGAGATATCCTCTGCAGTACATTGCCATATATACATAGAATTATTTTATTTTCAGTCTTAATATTTATCTTTCATCCTTGTGTTTGTATATAGGCTAAAGTTTTTTTAATCCCACTGTCCTGATGGATTTTTTCTTGTATATATTTTGTACCGATACTTTTTACAACTATTTTATGCTTTACTTCTGTTTTTTACGTAACTATCGATTGCACTGAAAAAAGAGAAGCTCTCTAATCTCACTGTACATTTTGTATGATGACAATAAAAGACATTCTGATTCTGATTCTGATTCTTTTACCCAACGTCCCAACTTCATTGGAATTGTTGTTTGTGTATCAGCAGTAAGAAGTTGTGGTGCTCTGAGTTTAAACATGACCTCTGACCTGGCCTGAACTTTTCTCTGCAGCTTTTACAGTCTGATTTATTTAGAGCCTGACCTCGCCCCAGAATCACTCTGAAACACCATGTCACCATGGTAACACAGCCTGTGACACCTGCTGATCAGTGTTTCCATGGTGACAGTGGGTGTCACCTGCTGACCAGTGTCACCTGCATACAAAGCACGCTCAGAGCTGATGGTTAAACAGTAATGGTGGGGGTTTTGAATCCCTCCGCTCGGCCTTAGGTTCACTCTGCATTCAGAGATGATGCTCTGAGGCGAAGAGAAGAGCGGAGGTCCTTCAGAGGGGAACATCTTCTGCTGGAGTGAACACAGACGAGCGTTCTTCTGTCTCTGTGTGCGTCTCAATGCGTTAAAATGCAGTCTCCTCTCTCCTCTCTCCTCCACGACACCGGAAGTACTTTCTGAGCAGCCATATTGAAGGACGTCCCAAAGCGCAAAATGCGCTCGGAAGAGAGAGGAGAGAGGAGCGAGGAGACTGATCAGAGGAGGGATAATCGAGGAAACACAAGCGCAGGCTTCGCGGAAGTCTTTTCACTGACAGACACGCCCCCTTGTGACGTATCAGAGCCGGCTATAAAGCGTCAGCTGCCCACATGTGTGAAATGTAAACACCATGGCGCAAGAGAAGCTGTTCAAGTGTAAGAAGCAACTTCTTGGGAGTCATTGTAATGAGTATATCCAGATTTCACACAAAGCAGCCGATGTGTAGGCCTAATGTTCCCTCAAAATGTGAGCAGTTACTTAATGTCAGTAGTGTCTCTTATATCTCTGTTGTTTGATTTTCTTCTCTGTGCAAAGAAATATTTGACTCATCATTTAAAAGAATTTTAAGCTGGACATATTGATATCCCAGAAAATATTGAACACTATCATGGGGCAGTTCTTTCCAGGTTTTACATCTGTTGTCTGTCATGATTTATCTGTGTTGTTTGTGTTTATGTCTGTAACTGTAAGGCTGCTACAGTAGACAGGTCTGTGAAGGAAAACACATTTTAGATTAGATTAGATTAGACAGCTTTATTTATCCCAAAGGGCAATTCAGTTTTTGCAGTCTACTCAGACCATACATACATTTACAAACAGCAAACATGGACAATAATAAATTTAAAAAAGTCAGTACGTGACAGAGATGCTCATTGACACATATCAGCCCTCAATAGACCCTGGGGTCAGGCAGATTATATATATTATTACACTGAGTAAATAGTTACAGAATGAATCAATCTGCTCATACCACTGACTGAATCACATTGTTATCTCAGGTCTTTATATTTTTTTCTATATAAATGCGCAGAGAGGGGGGTTTAAGTGCTTATAGCAGAATAAACACATTCTTTATGAACACAAAGTGGCCGCAATATAACAATTAAAAACTCCTATCATTCTGGGCCTGGGAAGATGTGACAGTTTTTCTTTTTCATTCATGTACATATTCATGTTAAATTGATGTAAAAGTGAGTATGAATTTACAGCGGTCGAGCGCCCTGGAGTTTACATTATTTTCCTTCATTCTGTTTCTCCTGTGCGCTCTGGACCGGCATATCCAGCTGTGACGCCGTCATCACTAACAGACGTCGCTTCATGTGACACTCCAGAGGACAGGACGTCTCATTTCTCTTAAAATGAATCTCCTCGTTTCCTCTCTCCTCCCTTCATTTCCTCGCGTCTTTGGCATGCATCTCTGGTGGGCGGGACTAAGACGCAAGTGAACAACGCAAGTGGAGGAAGCGAGGATGAAACTTTGGAGCTTTGAGACGCACCCTCTGACTAACAGAGTTACCCAGAATTCAGTGCAAACAGAACTTAAAGTGCCCCTGAGGAGTGTTGAACTTGTTATAGTGTTGAACTCTATTGCACTAGAAGACCTCACTAGTAAAGCAAAATCGTGTACTAGAAGACATTTTGTGTTACAAGTAGTACTATTAAAGTTTTGTGTTTTTACTAGTGGCATTTTTAAAGTCTACTACAACCAGTAAGCTCAAAATATCTCACTAGTAGTACTTATATCACACTTTTTTGCTTCACTAGTAAAGTCTACTCGTGCACTATTTGACCAAAATTGAGTACATGTACTCCACATTAGAATACTAGTAAACCTGAACTACAGTTGATATCACTGATATCACGTTTATACCCAGCTTTCCATACACCCATGGACTTTCACTCTCCTCTGATGAAGACGTAAAACCACCGTGTAGAAGATCTATTTTTTTCTCATTTTAGTTGAAAACACTCATCAGTGCCACAGAGTTTATACACTTTCTGAAAATTTGATGAATTAAAGCAGAATTTGTTTGCTTTTACACCTTAAACATCTGAAGTGAAGAGATGTGAAGCAGCTCTCAGGAAGACTACAGAGCTTTACTCTAATTAACTTTACAGTAAAAGAGTGTTTGGGGAGGCATTTTTGTCAAGAGCTGTGCCGAGCGATCACATAAATTATGCCTCAATTATTATTTATTGAAACATGATATAATTAACAAATCATTGCTGTAATTATCTCCCTTAGTTTACTGCTCAGGGAGTTCTTTACAAGCTTCTGGAGGCCTTTTAAGCAATTATACTTCACACTGACTGATTTAATGTTTTTATGTGAGAGAGACATGATCCAGAGAAACCGGGCCCAGTCCAGAGGGAAACATGATGTCACGGCGTCTATCAGTTTTCCAAAAAGCACGATCGTATGGTTTAACTTGGAGACATATTAATAATTATTTCTGGGAACGTTATTTCAGTAGATTATTTCTCCGTTTTGATAACACCACCTGTATTGTATATCATGTTTTTGGAAAGTCTGATTAGTCACCTTTACAGCGAGGTGCATTCATGGACTGAGCAGCACAGCTAAACATAAAGGTTGATCCCAAAAAATGTGCAACTAAAAGCTGGTGTTCTGGTGCACAAAGAGGCCGGATTATTTGGTGTTTTGCAGCGTAACAGCTAAAAAGAGTGATTCTGCTCTGTGGAGTGACAGAGATGGACGCAGCTGTAGCAAAGGGATGTGGAGGTCACTCTTGCTGGCGTTTACAAGCACTTTGGATCAAATGGATCATTATAAGCCATCATTTCCTTATATGCTGACAAAAAATTGGCCAACCTGTCAGTGTGTGAATGCTTGACCTGATCTTCTCAGGCGGATTCAACATTTCAACTTCATTTTTTCATCTTGTATTTCAGCAGCATTCCTGATATTTTCATTCTTGTAATTATTGAAAATCTTGTGTTTCTCTCTCTTCATAAGGTGATATTACTGTAGTACCTCTATCTGTTCTTCAGCTGGCCCTCGTCACCCTCGGGCCTCCACAGAGGAGGTGCCACCTCTTTGGTCCTGAGCGTGACTGCCTCAGGGCTCCTGCCAGCTGATCTCAGGCCATGTCGGCCCTCAAACAGCCCTCCATCACAGCAGCAGTACAGAGCACTGTGTGCTGTGAGGGCTAACATTTCAGCTCAGCTCTGAAAATGACAGGCAGAGAGTGAGGGGGGGTAAAACGGGGGGCGTCTTCATCTCCTCACCTCCTGAATCTGCTTCACCAGATCTGCGTCAGCCACAATCTGCTTTGTGCTGTTCAAGACCACACATCACATCAAACTGCAGCTCCCGCCCCCTCGAGACGCTTTATTCACAGATTTCCGCACACGCTCACACAGAGAGAGTGAATTCTCCTGCGGCACGTCCAGGATAATGGAAGTCAGTGCCGGGAACCAGCGGAGAGCTTCAGCTTTCTGAGGCCGCAGTGCTCAAAAATATGGAGGATTTACATAATTCAACAAATAATTCAACATGCACATACTGATACAGGAGTATGAGGATCTGCAGATTTATGAAGGAATGCATAAATTAAACTTTATCAAAGATCCATCATTCTCTCTATGACAAATACATGCTGTGTCTGTTACAGCCCTCGAGTGATGACCCTGCAGTTAAACATTAAACTAAAACAAACTCCATGAAGCCGGGACAAAAACGTAAGTAAAAGAATACAATGATTTGAGAATCCTTTTAGACCTAAATTCAACTGAATACACCACAAAGACAAGATAGTTCATGTTTAAACTAATAAACTTTATTGTTTTCTTGCAAATATTCACTTATTTTGAAGGTGATGCCTGCAACATGTTCCAAAAAAAGCTGGGACAGGGGCATGTTTGTGACCTGAGGACACTAACTGTTGAAGCTTTGAATTCTTTCTCATTCTTGCTTGATGTTTGACTTCAGTGTCTCAACAGTCCGGGGTCTCCATTGTCATATTTTGGTCTTCATGATGCTCCTCACCTGTTCAGTGGAGACAGGTGTGGACTGTGCTCCTAAACCTGTATGTACCTTTCAGCATTAATGGAGCCTTCACAGATGTGCAGGTTACCCATGCCATGGGCACTAACACCCCCCCTCACATCACAGATGCTGTCTTTGACCTTTCGCTCTGATAACAGTCTGGATGGTCCTTTTCCTCTTTAGCCCGGAGGACACCACGTCCATGATGTCCAAAAACAGTCTGAAATGTGGACTCAGACCACAGCAGACTTTTACTTTTACGTTTCTTTGTAGTGCATTCATTAAATATAGATCCAAATATTCACAAATCAGTGTAGTTTGCCTGCAGTGATTCATGCAAACACTACATCTGTGAATCAGTGTAGACGCTCGTCTTTTCTGAACTTGTCTGGTGCCTCAGCAGCAGCCACAGTCTGGTCTGTAGACACTCTGCAGTAACAGAGGCCTCATTTCTGCTGCGGTATAACAAACGGGTCCTTAACTCAGACCAGAACAAACTAACGAGGTCTGAAGATGCCCTTACGTGTGAGCTGCAGCTCTGAATACATCACACGATCATCTCTGTGGCGTCAGTGTTCCTCCAGCCTCCAAACATCTAAACAGAAACAGACTGCAGCGTCCTGGGAATCAGAGGCCGGGCTGCAGAGATCATTCGTAGAATATCAGCAGACCGTCCCTCACATCCTCCTGCACCGCCCCTCACATTCACCGGGGAGCAGTTCCTCGCAGTCCTGTTCAGAGAGCATTAAATTAACCGGAGGCTGAGTGGTGAAATGGGCCGTTTGGGAGAAGAATGCATTCAGCTTAAGGCGCCTGAGCGTGCACGGCAGAGAATGAAAATAATTCAATTATCAGTGGATTTCTTTTAATATGAGTCCTGTTGCATAAAGCAGGCTGTGGTATTGATCCATGATGGTTAATGTTTCACACTGCTGCTCACATTTACTCCGTCTGGATTGGATTATAATCTTTGTTTGGCACGAGCTAATGAGATTTCACCAAGCTGAAAATGAAGGCTTTCACTCTGGAGTGATACGTCTCTGTTCTGGTTCCTGTGTGAAATGATCACAAACTCTGCAGACAGGAGGGGAGAAGAAGAAACTGAAGTATCTGTGGAAGAAAGTCTCAGCAGGACAAACTTTGAGGGTGTTTGATTTAAAGTTACAGCTGCTGCAGTGTGAGAAAGTTAATTTATTGTTTAGCTCGACTGAAGCTGAACTGTTTAAATGTGTTAGCATGTGAATCTGCCAGAAATCTTTTTTAATCCTATGCTTAAAAAATCCTTGCTGAGCTTTAACCAGGGGGTTAAACCACATGAAGGTACAGCAAGAGCCACATTGTTGTTCGTCTCTGAATATTAACAAAAGCTTTAACCATTTAAGCCTCATTATTATTTTTCCCCAGCAGAGTGGTGCAGGAATGAGTCCTAAAGAGAGTATTAGCATGTTAGCACTTCCACTTCTCTCCTCTCAAACTTTATGGGACTTTAGGAAAGCTTTTTCTAACAAAAGCCTGAAATAGTCAATTCAATTAAAAAATGTCTTCAAGTCAAAAACAGTTTTATAAATCAGCCTTGAAGTGCAGTGTCTTATTTCAGCAATGCTGTATCTGTGGATCCACAGGGAAAAATCCATAATTAGTAATTTTTTAATCACATTTTCTTCAGTAAAATTTAGCAGTGATGTCATTAGACTTTTATTTTGACCATTAGAGAAAGTGTCAACTTCCTGTCAGTCTTACTGACCAATCCGATGGGCCCATTTTCTACTTGTTTTGTTGTCTTGACAAAAGAGTCCAATCAGGAGCAGCCAAAGATCAACAAGAGAAAATATAGTTAACTGGGAGTTCCTAAAATAGTCAAAAAGTGAGTGATGTGATGTGATGTGGCTCTTTGAAAGATTAGAGACAGAAATTGCACCCAAGAGTCGAAGCAAAACAAACAAACAAACAAAATCTGCAGGAATAATTTTAAATATGTGAGGACTTTTTGCTGTGAGACCTCCGCCAAGGTGAGCCGGATCAGTCCCAAAATTTAATCAGTTCTTCCATATCCCATTTCCAACAATTCCTGAAAATTTCATCCAAATCCATTCAGAACTTTTCAAGTTATTTTGAACACAAACAAACAGACAAACAGACAGACAGACAGATAAATGCCGGCAAAAACATAACCTCCTTGGTGGAGGTAATTAGTATGTGTTTGTGTAAAGCTCATTCCCCTCTTGTGGCACCAAGTAGCTCGGATTCCAATTGAGTCACTACACCGGAAGTACACCAGTGAAAGAATTACTCAAGTTTACAGAAGAACAGCTGAAAAGCTACAAATTCTGTCTTGGCAAAATGGGACCAGGAAGGAACACAGAGGGAGAGAAACAAGAAATTTAAAAACATTTGGAAAAACGAGGACTCAAACGAGGGTGAACATGTGAAAAGCTTTCAACGATGGCAACAAATGAGAGTCCAAGGGCTTGAAAAGTGATGCTTTTGGACAGGGAAGGGTCTCAGCTTTAATTAGGGTAATATTTTTGTTGTCATGGTTACATCCCTATGGTGGCTTTCAGCTTCCTCTGTTGATGTTGGCTTCGAAGCAGGACCGATGGTGGGGGGCAGGCTCTGAACGAGCTTTGAGGAAATGCTCCATTGAAATCATGCTAGTTTTCCCAGACTTACCAACCTTGCCTTTACAGGGACCCTCTGGGGGGGGGTGTACCGTCACCTTCTGCGGTGCAGTGGGAGAGACTGTCAGAGCCATGATGGTGCTCGGCTGCTCTAATTTAACAGCCTAATCGAGCTGAAACCTTAAACTGTGTGCATGTCAAAGCTCCGAGAGGCCTCTCCAAACAGTGACAATACCTAATAGCTTTTCAGATGTTTCCACCACCAACTCTTCTCCCTCCTCCCACATCATCCAGCGAGCAGGAGCAGCTGTCTGCTCAACAAATTATGCATGACAAGTTGAGCTTTTGTTATCAGCCCAGGCTCGTTCTGACTTCTTTAAATAAGCAAACAGTGAAGGAGCTTCTGGAAAGACGTAGGTTGTGTCTTATGTAATAATCCAAAAAGCTCAGACAGCACATTTCCCTCTGTGGGATTGGCTTCGCTTTAAAATTCTGATCTGCTCCAACTCCCTGCCCACCCGGAAAAAAAAAGACAAAAACAGAGGCGGGCGTGTGCATCAGCAGATTCAGGAAGTCATGTTCACGCCCAAACAGAAATATCAGCGTCCATCTGTGCACGTGTTGCTCCAATGTGAGCGGGAGATGATGGCGTATCAACATATTCAGCCATGGAGTCAGATTGTTATTCTGCATGTTGTTCCAGAGGGTCTCGGCTCAAAGAGCAGCCGGGGCCCGGAGCCTGGAGACTCGTCTGAGTGTGTACGTGTGTGTGTGTGTGTGTGTGTGTGTGTGTGTGTGTGTGTGTGTTTTCAGGCAGACAAAGCGTCTGGGTCTGGAGAAAACCAATCGAGACACCTGCCGGCTACCACTGCCAGCTGCTGATAAAACAGGAGAAAGAATGTATCAGGCCTTCGGGCAAATATGGCCGCCTCGAAAAGGGCAGCGGCGAAATGGTTCTCTATTCCATTTATTCACTCTGACCTGAACACCTGACTCTTCTACCTGTCAGGTAAGAAACTTGTAATGAAGCAAAAACAAAGCTGCAGCCTCTGGATCTAAAATACAGAACCAGTATTGAAGCGCAGTTCCTCAAATGACCACCGGAGGCTGGATCCGAAAGTGTGTCAGTCCTCATTATGCACCATATTAAAGAGCCAATCCTGCTTTCAGATTTAACATTTACAGCCTTGATCTGGATGTTTTCCTTCCAGCAGACCCCAGGTTAGGAAGCAAGGGTCTAGATCAGGGATGGGAAACTGGTGGCCCAGGGCCACATAAAGGACTAATGACAAAATCTGCATCCTCAACATTAAAAATGAAATATTTCCAAGAACATAGAGCCAAAACTGGCTGTGATTGTGTCTCTATATACTCATTCATACATAACTGAATGCATTTGTTGAAATAAAGATTAAATATAACTTTTTGTTTGACTCTTTTAAATTGTCCCCTCTTTCTTTCGACTCTGATATAGCCATGTTCGTCTACGTCTTCAGTGCTTGTTTGATTCATGTCACTCCTGTTAAACTGCTCTAAGAGCCACAGCAGCCAATCAGCAGCTCCGATCACTGATCACTGATCAGTCTGTGTGCAGAGATGTAAACGATTCACTGAGGTATTTTTGTGCTTTACTTCATTTTTCCACAAAATAAATAAATGATTCAAATGCTATAGTTTACACTTAATTTAAGGAAGATACACATGAAATGGGTTTAATTTATTAAAACCACAGTCATTAGAAGAGAATTATGCTGATATGAAGGTAAAGGGGGATTCACACATCAACTTATAGGAGCTGACGTTGACCAACATTTAGTAATGATAAAAATGACTGTTAAAGTTCATTACCAGGGTCACGTTGAAAATAAATTATGTTTAAATGGACCTTTTTCCTCCTAAACACCTCTCTCTTAAATTAGATGTGTAGCACTTTCGCATTTTAATAAATCAAGTGTCAACATGTATTTAAACTATAATTTAAAGGGTTGAAATTCTCCAAAATATTGAATATTTGATAGTTTAAAGCAGAGCTGGAGTGGTTTAAGAGATTTATGCAGAAAAAAAAAGTTTTGTTTTATATAAAAAGTGGTACTAAGATAAACTCCTGCAAACTGTTTAACTCACAAGAAATTAATTCATTTGCATAGTTTTGGTCGCATACCTCTATCATGCCTGATGACCTTCATCTGATGGCCTTCATCATGCCTGATAAAGGTCATCAGATGAAGGTCAGGGTGTGGGAGTTTTTCCTGTGCACCTGTCTCTTGAATTAGAGATGCAAAGTACTCTAAGATTTAAATAAAATCACGTATTAAACTTGCATTTCAAGGGTTAAAATCCCCAAATTATTGAATACTTTGTTGTTTAAATCAGAGCTGAAGTGGTTTAAGAGATTGATGCAGATGCCTGAGAGAGGCCACAAAATGTGCAATCAGCACTGCGGACAATAGTGAAATACATCCCGGTTACTCTGTCTGTACCTGTGGTAAATTTTTTGTCATATATTTGTATTTAAATTTTTAAATAGTTGGTTGATTGTGTGTGTTTCTAATGTTTCTTTTGTTTCTTTCATTTGTTCTGCACTTATGGTAGACGGGCCAAACAAATTTGCTGTTTGTTTGTTGTACAGCATGCAATGACAGTCAAGGCTATTCTCTTCTATTCTATTCAGAGAAAATACTGACTTATGATTTTAGAGCAGTTTTTCTGCATGCACATTTTAGCTCAAGAGTCCCCAGAGGGTAAAAAAGTGTCAGTATTTTAAAATAGACCTGTAAGAGATACTAACATCATATTAAAAAATATGTCAGAGAGACATTTTTACAGAAACTCATACCAAAACTAAAAAAAATGGCAAAAATGAACAAAATGGCAGAGAGGTTCCTGAGGTTTAAAGGTGCATGGGGGTCCCAGTCTCTGAAAAGATCAGAAACCCCCGACATGTGGAGGCATAAAGGGGCAGTCGTGGACCTGGGCCACCACGATCACTTCTGCGGTAAATAACACACACTTAAGAGGCGGCTGTGCACTTGGATCATTTTTATTACAAAACAGAAGAGAACGGCAGCTCCAGGCGCAAAACAAATCAAAACCAAAAGGTTTCATTACAGACAGGAATGAGCTGCTTGAGCAACTGACCCACGGCTACGACATCAGGATTAAAGCACTTCACCATTTATCATGCACAGAGAGGAGGCTCTGCAGGAATACATGCTCAGAGGAACGAAAGGAAACACATCACTGCAGCACGACATCTGCAACAGGTGGGAAAAGGCCACAGCAGATCACAAGAACATCACGTTTCATCAAAGGTCAGAGTTCACCTCCTGTCCCCGCAGAGACGAGAGCGGTTTCTTCTTCTTCTTCTTTTTTAGTGGTTTGTATGACATCTCTGTGAAGTGCAAAGACAGTGGCATCAGTGAGCGGCTGATTCAGCGTCTCTGCTACCTACGATACTGTAAACAATCTACACTATAAGGCGCACAGTTGAAAATTTGCCCAACAAAAGAGCCACAACATCAGTTCATAAAGGGTTTGACGAGAGGGTCTTCGTCCCCCCGCCAACTCTCTGCAGGTCTGGCATACCAACTGTCAATATACCAACTGCAGGCAGTAAAATGCTGTTTCTTAAAACGGGCACCAAACGCACAAAAGAACGACATTTAAAGACAAAAATGGACCCATTGTCTCTCCTTTGTCCTAAAACACTGATTTTTTTTCTCAAATTAGGCACAAGGTACAGCACAGTAAACTTGTTTCTTCAATACCTCTTTTGGTTGTTGACATCTAAAGACGTGGACACTGTACTGTAGGTCCCTCATAGACCAGGAAGGACTTTTTTAATCTCACACACACACACACACTTAACAGTTAGAGTTACTCGCTGCTGGCATTTTCCATCCCAACCTTTCCGAAACATTAAAGGGAGAACTTTTCCTACCCTGGTTTCCCGCTTTAGGATTATTTAGACGGCTCTAGTATCAGTGCCACACCTCGTTTCCACTTACGTATGTAGTTTGTTTCCATAAATACAAACCCTGATTAAAAACAGAACACAATGACCTGCAAATCCTCTTTCACCTATATTCAATGAAATACTCTACAAAGACACGATGTTTAGTGTTCACACTGACTGAACTTCAATGTTCTGCTGCTAACATTCACTCATTTTAAATTTGATGCCTGCAACATGCTCCAAAAAAGCTGGGACAGGTACAACCAAAGACCGGGAGAGTTGGGGAATGCTCAAAAAACACCTGTTTTGGTGAATTTAATTGGAAACAGGTGAGTGCCATGATTGGGATATAAAAGGGCAAATAGCCCGACAGTTTTATCTCAACATACATCTGCAAGGAATTAAGGTATTTCATCATCTACAGTCTATAATATCATCAGAAGATTCAGAGAATCAGAGAAATCTCTGCATGTAAACAGCAAGGTGATAAACCATCACTGAATGCCTGTGACCTGTGATCCCTCAGGCAGCTCTGCATTATAAAGCAGCATCATCCTGTAAAGGATATCAGCACGTGGGCTCAGGAACACTTCAGAAAACCATTGTCAGTTAACACAGTTCATCTCTACATCTACAAGGTCAAGGTCAAACTCTACCATGCAAAGACAAAGACAAATATCAACAACACCCAGAAACACCGCCGGCTTCTCTGGGCCGAGCTCATCTGAGATGCACTGAGGCAAAGTGGAAAAGTCTGCTGTGGTCTGAGTCCACATTTCAGACTGTTTTTGGACATCATGGACGTGGTGTCCTCCGGGCTAAAGAGGAAAAGGACCATCCAGACTGTTATCAGAGCAAAGGTCAAAAGACAGCATCTGTGATGGTATGGGGGGGTGTTAGTGCCCATGGCATGGGTAACCCTGCACATCTGTGAAGGCTCCATTAATGCTGAAAGGTACATACAGGTTTAGGAGCAACATGTTGCCATCCATCTTTTTCAGGGACGTCCCTGCTTATTTCAGAGACACTGAAGACACATTCTGCTCGAGTTACAACAGCAGGGACTAGACTGACCTGCTGCAGTCCACACCTGTCTCCACTGAACAGGGACTAGACTGACCTGCTGCAGTCCACACCTGTCTCCACTGAACAGGGACTAGACTGACCTGCTGCAGTCCACACCTGTCTCCACTGAACAGGGACTAGACTGACCTGCTGCAGTCCACACCGGTCTACACTGAACAGGGACTAGACTGACCTGCTGCAGTCCACACCGGTCTCCACTGAACAGGGACTAGACTGACCTGCTGCAGTCCACACCTGTCTCCACTGAACAGGTGAGGAGCATCATGAAGACCAAAATACAAGAGTGACCCCAGACTGTTGAGGAACTTCAAGCAAAGTTCAACTCAGTTGCCCCGTCCCAGCTTTTTTGGAACTTGTTGCAGACATTTCAATTCAAAATGATCGAGAATTTCCAAAAACAAAACAAAAAAACAATAAGGTTAATCAGTCTGAATATTAAATATCTTCGTCTCTTTAGTGTTTTCAGTTGAATACAGGTTGAAAAGGATTTAAAATCATTGTGTTCTTTTACATTTTTGTCCGCACTTCATTGGAATTGGGAATTTAAATTCAGATTAAATCCGGCATTAACGAATGGACTCACCTTCATAATCATACATACGAGGAAACGAGGAGTGACCTTACAGCCTAATAAGAATCGACCTCCATGTTTGACCTCATGGTGATATAAGGCATCAGCTCATCTTTGCCTGAACGTTTGACGCTTTCTTGTGTCCATCCCCAAGAAGACAAAAAGACTTTTGGAACAAAATACCTCCACGACCTCAAATACTTACTCTAATTTGTTTTTTAATCACAAACTAATCAAAACACTGATTGTCTACATTATCGATAAAAAGATATGGACGTAAACGTGAAGAGATGTAAACACTCTTATCGTCCAAGCGTGTTGGACTGGAAAAGATTCTCGACCCTGTGAGACGTCAGGAAGTCTTTCACTCATGAGATGGAGGAGGAATGAGGTAGTCCACGAGAGAACGGATGGTCGGGGGAGGGGATTATGGGTAACGATGACCGGCTGTTGCATCACTTAGACTCAGAGTTTTTGGTATGCAGATGGATTAATCTTTGTAGCATAGTTCTGGTTCTTTGTGTTGTTTTTTTCTGATTTGGCAGGGAGAAGCTGATGGTCGGCGTCCATGTCGTCGACGAAGAACCGCCGTTTAATCTCAGAGGGTTTTCGGAAAGCCTTCCCGGTGAGTCGGCAATCATTGGTTCTTGGGGCCAAAGTGCTTTGAATCGTCCAACCTCCTCCTCATCCTCACGTTTGTGCTTCTCAAACGATGCGGTAATCGAACGTGTCCTTCTCGGTGTGGTCAGTCCAGTTGGACGAGGGCATGCTGCGGTACGGGTCCAGCAGGATGCGGAAACACCGTACGATCAGCAGCGCCAGGAAGATGAAGAGCAGCAGCACGAAGACGAAGGCCGCCTTCTGCTCCAGCGTCAGGTAGGAAGGCACGTGATGGCCGCCGCCCGACGAGGACAGTGTGCTGCTGAAGAGGCCCTCTGCCATCCTGGGCACATCCATGCTTGATCGTCTCGGCTCCAGGTCTCAGTCTGGTGCTTCAAGATTCTGTAGATTGAAGATTGGGGGGCTGGGGGGTCAGACCTGTGAAGGAAACAAGCAGAAGGACTTTTACTGGAGATTTGATCCTCTGTGGTTCGACAGAAAAACCATGAAACCAAATCTATTGATGCAATCGCAGAAACGTCACAAAGCTCCGGACTAAAATAGACAAAAGGAAGCAAACAGAACGAGTGAGGCCAGAACAAAGCGTCTCTCCGATGAGATTATTTTTGGAGCTGCAGGAGAAAGCTGCTCAGTGAGTAAACGCTCTCTGGGGATCTGAATGTGGACGTTCAGTAAAGGGCCACACTGATGTGATAATAAATATCAGCAGCTTGGTTAAATCACAGCTGATACTCTGAGAACAGAGAGGCTTTCACAAATTAATGAAACACACATTAAAACAGAAGTTCAAACAATCATGGACACAATTCATGATTCAGACTGATGCACACAGACGAGGTCACAGTAACACCAAGAAGTTTCTCTAATATCATAACGCATCTATCTCTGATGGCAAAATATGCCAGCATCCCAAAAACTGCTGTAAAATTATAGATATTAATATTTTTTCCACTTTATATAAGTCAGTTGTTTGAAACTACTTCAGCCTGAAAAAAATGTCTTAACAAATAATTTCTTTAAAACATATATTTCAAAGAGTATTTGATTATTAGTATCATTATTAGGGCCCCGAGGTGTTTCAACTATCAGCAGCAATACTGATTTTGATGCTTTTTTCGTAGAGTCAGATTGAAACTATAAAACTCACACTTGTGGTCCTAACGACAAAAAAAGTCAGCTTCTAAAATCAGGTGAAAAAAATGTATGTATATATTACTTACTTTAAGTGAGTTAACCTTTAGAAAAAGCGAGTCATCCTGAAATATACATATTAATTTTGTTTTTGTGATTTTTAACCCTTTATATGTCAGTATGTTTTACACAATTCTACGGTTTTTGTTTAATTAAAGAAAATAAATAATTTCCAGAAAATATATTTCAAGGAGTATTTGATTCTAGTATTTTTATAGGGCCCTGAGATGGGTCAATGATTGCTCTCTACATGACTTTGATGCATTATTTATTTATTTATTTATTTTGCAGAGGCAGATTGAAAATAAATACTCACACTTTTGGTCCTAATGACAAAAAATGCCAGCTTCTAAAATCAGCTGTAAAAACATTAAATATTCTTTTATTGTTTTTAACTTTAAACACATTAGTCTTTAAAATCACTTCAGCCTGTAATATACATATAAAGATGATATTTTTAGGATTTTAACCCATAAAAGGCCAGGATGTTTACATAACTCCACTGTTTTGTTTGTTTATTTTAAAGAAATGTTCACAAAGTGTTGAACCCCTCTCGATCCTTTTTAAAATGTGCTAAATGAAGATGAAGATCAGAGCATTCAGGAGAACCTCTTTGCATTCAGACGTCCAAAACAGAAGATAGTCCGTCTTCTTCTGGTCTGAGTGGAGTACAGATTGGACAGTCAACGACCTTCTCACAGCCCCTGCAGGTCCTCAGCTTTACACATCAGGGTCGCTCAGACAATCCCCTCCTGAAACAAGCTCCGAGTCTTTTCCAGAATAAACAGCGAGTCTGAACAGGAGCAGCAGCTTGCAGCTCTCGGTGAGGATTATACTCTGGCAGGAGGAGGACAAACAGAATGAATATGGAGGAGACCTCAGCACAAATGTGGAAGGAAATATGTGAATCCAGAAACAGGCTGCAGGACCGTCCACGCTGTAATGTCTCATAATAGGAGCTGCTGTTGTCTTGTGTAGGGATCAGACCGTCACAGCAGAAGGAGAACATTCAATCTTTGTAATTATGTTCTGCTTAAAGGGAAGATTTGGTTTTATGAGCCTGTGCAAGAAAAACAAAAGAAGGGACACGAGCAGCTTTATGTTTGTTTGGAGCGATCATTCAAAGAATAAAAACGACCGGGAGACATTAATGTTAGGGATGTTTTAAGCTTAATATACACATGCACAAAGCACCTGATGATTCTCAGACATTTTCCCTTGGTCTGTTCGTCTCCAAGGAGGTAATGAAGATGGTTTTTGCTGGCATTTGTTAGTTTATTTGTTTGTTGGTCTGTGATCAAAATAACTCAAAAACTAATGAACAAATCTGGATGACATTTTCAGGAAACATTGGTCATGGTACAAGAGAAGGGATTTGATTTTGGTGGTGATCCAGATCCAGATGTGGCTCCGGGGAGATAGGACTCTTTCCACATTTTTCAACAATAACTAGCCAGACAATGTCGCTCCTGGAGATCTTTTAATTAAACATTTTTTCCTGCCTGACTGTCCAGTAAGCTTCTGACATGAAGTCAGAGTGAAATGAGGATAGGCAGCAGAAAATATTCAATAAATTAAAAATGACTGAGTTAAAAATGACGATTCCTGTGACCATGGGGCAGCCCTAATGTATGAAATGAATCGGTCTAACACATCTTCTTTTCCCGGCTTACTAAATTATAAATATTCACATGACGGTTAAAGCTGTCATCAAGCTTATCTGCGTCTTGGTGCACTGTCAAGGCTTCCCAGGTGTCATAGATTCATAGAATCTATGGAAGTCTCCATCAGAAGATGGTCCACTGTGGTCATAAAGGGATGGACATGGTCAGCAACAATCCTCAGGTAGACTGTGGGGTTTGAACCATGCTCAGGTGGGACTAAGGGGCCACCAGCAGCAGCCTGAACCACTGATCCACAGCAGGATGGATAATTTCTGTTCTTAGCCGACAGGAGTGGCACCTGGTGTGGTCTCCTGCTGCTGTGGACCATCTGCTTCAGGATTGGAAGTGTTGTGTGTTCAGAGATGGTCTTCTCCAGACCTCGGTTGTTCTGCATGGTTATTTGAGTTCCTGTTGCTTTTCTATCATCTCCAACCACTCTGACCTTTGGCACCCTCACCCAGAGAGCTACTGCTCACTGGATATTTCCTCTTCTTCAGACCATTCTCTGTAAACCCTTGAGATGGTTGTCAGTGAAAAGCCCACTAAAACATCAGTTTCTGACACTTTCAAAGTCTCTTAAATCACCTCTCTTCTCCAGTCTGATGCTCGGGCTGAACTTGAGCAGGTCTTCCAGTTGCTGCCTTGTGATTGGCTGATTAATGAATAAAGTGGCCAGGATGTGGCCGTTTTTCTGTCTGGTGGAATTTCATAATCAAACAGTTGCAGATTATCGGTCCCCTCTCCTTCGGCGAGCTCTGCCGGGGGCCCGTCTCCTCAGTTTTTAATCCGTAACACCTTGACTGGATTTTCTGTTTGAATCTCAGAACATTTGCACCAAAAAACTCTAATCTTTTTGGAGTCGTGTCCTTTAGTTTCGCTCCTGCGAGCGTGAAGAGCCGTCACACAGGCTGACGATCACCAGGGAGGGGCGGGCTCTGGGTGGTTTGGCGGCGCCGCGTGATGTGGGGGGGGCAGCCCTCAGTCCTGCCTGGATGATCAGCAGCCTGTAATCCATCATACTTACAGCTCAAACATGAGATCCCTGAGTGCTGATTCATTTGTCTTCTACGACATTCACTGTCAAAGCAGAATCCCGTCTCCTCGTCCTCGTGCCCAGCAGGTCGGCGTGGATTAACTCCAGAGGTCAAACATCAGGCTGCCATTTTGTCGGCAGGTTACATAACACAAACTTCAGGAGCCCAAACACTTCTGCATGAGCAGCTTTATGAGTAAAGGCTTAAAGTTTGGAGCTCCTCATGACAGCTTCACGCTGAGAGGCAGCTAAGCCTCTCATGACGGCTTCAGTCACAGACACAGTCTAACACAGAGGTGGGCAACTGGCAGCACGTGGGCCACATGCGGCCCTCCTTGTCACTCAGTACGGCCCGTCAGTCACCTTTAATTTTAACAAATTCACAATGTAAAGAAAACGTGAAATCTCTCAAGTGTATTTAAGTAAAGATGCAAATACAACACCGTGCACCTCCTTACATATAAAATAATTCTGATATTTCTGATTTCTTTCTGGTTTTGTTCTTTTTAAGAAAGTGATGAAAATGATTAATTGTCAATATTTCTGTAAAAGACTTTAAGCATCAAGGAAAGTAAATTTAAGCAAAACACACTCAAAGGAAGGTAAAGAAACTCCTAAAATAAGTTTGAAACATAACTTTTTCGGACTTATTTCTCCCCTCTGATAACACAGGTTAGTGTTGTATTTTATATTGCTGGAAAGCCTGATTGGCACCTTTACAATGAGGTACTGGCTCCCAGCCACAGGCCGGGTTGGGATGGGCTCTGGTAGAAAATCTGACCTCTAGGTGTGAGGGAGGGTTGAGTTTGGTTCAATGGACAGGTAGAGCATCGTAGTGATGGAAACTGTTGTTAAATTTACAGGAAATATGCTTAAGGGCAGGTAGATTAACTCCTTAAAAAAGTTTGGAAACATTTCAGTCGATTATTGTCCCCCTTTAATAACACCAACTGCTAATGTATTTAACATCATTGTAAAGCCTGATACGTCACCTTTACAACCAGGTTCAACTTGTAAGGATCATGCATTCACGGAATGAGCAACACAGACAAACATGTTGGTAGTTCCCCTAAAAATGTGCAAATCTCCTGTAATAGGAAGCTGGTGTTCTGGTCTGCAGAGTGTCAGGATTATTTGCTGCCTTGGTACCATCTCCAGACCTAGGACCATGACACTGGGGAAGTCAAAGACAGACGGTCTCAGAAAGACAACAGCCTAAGAAGACCGGCTCTTCGCCCTTGCTTCACTGAGGAACTGTGGGCTTTCTTCAGGGGAAGAGGGGATTTTGGCACATTTCTTTGGGCACTACTCAGACGCTGAGCTGCGTTTCTCATTCCATGAATGAACAATCCTTACAAGGTGTACCTGGTTGTAAAGGTGACTAATAAGGCTTTACAGGGATTCTAATATTTATTATCAAGGGGGAGAAATAATCCACATTTTAAACTATTTTTTAGGAGAATTTTGTGTTAATTGTAGGGAACTGCGGGTCTGCTGAAATTCTCAATTCTTTTGAATTAAGTTGAAAGACTTATTTGTTCACAGCTGCCTCTGTTTAGATTATATTTTCCAGTTTTCTTGACTGTTTTAATACCAGCACTGCACTGTAACAGTTTCAACTGTCTTATAAATAATATACTTTAGATACTATTTTATTCACAACACAACACTGCACCTTTAAAACATGATCTGATTTTAGCTTTTGCATTTATCAGACTGAAGTGTGCGTGCGGAGCTGAGAGAGGGCGAGATCAGAGATGATTGGCCAAAGTTGTGAGAAAGTTGCAAGGCCACGCTGAATTCTCAATGATAACCTGAATTTGTGTTGATTGTTGCGATCGTGAAATCGTGATTTCCTGGAGGGACTGACTATTGCCTGGTTGCTGAAGGGTGCTATATAAATAGACTTTCCTTGCCTTAAAAATTGGCCGTAAACATCCCAAAGATTTTGTAGCAATTATATTGGCAGATAATTGCTTCACATATGTTTCTACATAAACTGTGAGGAACAGGTCGATTGTAGGTAAGTTTTGACATCTGTATCAGCAATAATGCGTTTGGAAATATCAGCATACCGGCAAAAAAACCTTGTGACCTGCATTAAAAAAGCATCTTAAAGTGGCTTTAATTCAGAGTCAAGCTCACAACATTATTCATAAGCTCATGTTTTGCATTTTAATAGGTTTGTGTTACTATGGTAGTATTAGTCATTCTAATTAGACATCATATCAGCTCTTTTTACACTCTCTTTGGGCTTTTTATCACTTAGCAACAGAATAATATGGACGTTAATTCAACACTGACTCTTTTGATGAGTTATTAATAACTATAATCGTCTCAGCTGAACTCAGATGATGATTTGTCACAGTTCGGCCCCTCATGGTCGGGCCACAAAGGTCACTTTATTGATCTATTTATGTTCTGAATTCACCAGCTGCTTCACTTCAGGGGAGATGTCTGCTCATGCCGCCTAAAAATGTCTCCAAACGACAATAAGAAGGAGAAATGTCTGATTTTAGGAGTTATTTTGGTCTGAGGATCAGCCATGCCCGCTGAGGAGCAGAGGGGAGAGTGATATTAAAGACAGTGTTTGTGATATCCAGACAAATTTAGAAATAGAGTGAATTTAGTGGAAGGTGTGTGTTTGCAGGGACGTGAGCGTCAGAGTGCACCAAACAAAGTGAAATAAACCATTTATGGGTATTTTAAGACCTGCATTTGTGCATTTGGTTCAGCATGACACAGTATTTATGGTCTTTGTGAACTGACTGCAGAGATCACTGATGAATCTATTACAGCATCATCCTGATGAAGTTCAGGGCTCCAGCTTTATGGATTATTCTGCACATTTAGAAACAGAAAGAACGAGAACAAATGACACAGAGGGCTGGAGGAGGAGGCTGGAAGCTTTAGAGATAATGTGAAGCCTCCGTCTTAATAATGTTAAAATATCACAGAGATAAAGACAAAAACAAATAAAACACAAGAACAGTCTCCATCATTACAATAATGCCACTGCTACAAAACTACAAACCTAAACTCCAATGAAGTTGGGACGCTGTGTAAATAAAAACAGAATAAAATGATCTGCAAATCATTTTGGACATATACTCAATTAGAAACACCACAAAGACAAGATATTTTGATGCTCAAACTGATAAACTTTATTGTTTTCAAGCAAATATTCACTCAGTTTGAATTTGACGTCGGCAACATGTTCCAAAAAAGCTGGGACAGGGGCAACAAAAGACTGGGAAAGACGATGAATGCTCAGAAAACCCCTGTTTGGATCATCAAATTCAAAATAAGAAAAATAGAATTTAGAATAGCACTTTATTGTCACTATATAAACACATTAGGCACCAGAATTTGTACAGTGAAACATAGGTTGGCATCTTCAGTGGCAGCAAAGAACACAAAAAATAAATAAAATCAATAAAGTTCATTAGTTTGAACATTAAATATTGTGACTTTGCAGTGTGTTCAGTTGACTATAGGTTGAAAAGGATTTAAATGATTAAATTCTGTTCTTTATTTAGGTTTAATGCAATGTCCCATTTTCTTTGAAAATGGGATTTGTAGTTATTTAATCTCTTCCCGTGCTGGATGATATGGACCTAATAAATATGTCAGTATTTCCCAGCCCTACTTCAAGTGCATTTTTAACCCTTTCACGAGCCGAAACAAACACTTTTTGGCATCAAATGTATTTGATTGATCATGGATGTTAAAACTATGATACAGCATATTTACATGTCTAAGAATATTGATTAATGTAAAAGAAAAAGACAGAAAATTTCAAAATAAAAGTCCATTATTCTGTCACCCAGACTGCACTGATTTATATCCTCCCTTATTTTGAAATAACCCTGTCCTAAAATCTTCAAATGTGGCCTCAAATCAAAAGATCATTCACCCACTTTTTGTTCATTTAAGGTAAAACTCAATCACAAAATAGACTTAAACTGAACTAAAGGTCAAGTAAGATCCTGCTGTTATCCAGCACATTTCCTGAAGACATGGCTCAATGGGACATCAGCAGCAGCAGCATCACAGGCTGCGTTATTCCAGCTCTCGTCTCGTCCAAATCCCTCCTCAGAATCTTCACATGCTTTTGTTCCTCCTCTAAAATCCTCGCTTTTACTCTGCTGCAGTAATCAGCTTTGAGAGAGGAGTCAGATCAGACGGAAACTTGATTCAATTTTGAGTGTCAGTGATCAAAACAAGTCCTGCTCTGCTTTGTCCTCGCTGTTTGTCTTATTTCCATCAAATCTGGGGCAAAAAACAATATCAGGCTTCATGCTGGTTATTGATTTACACAGAAAAACCTCAAATGGCTTCAGAACGAGAATAGGAGAGCGAGAAGAGAAGCATAATAATAAAAAATAATAATAATAATAATAATAAATATAAGGAGAAGAAGAAGATCTGGAGACTGTGGAGGCCTCTGGAGTCCAGTGAAGAAACCAGTGTGAGATGATCTGAGCTCTGAGACATGGAGCTGCTGAAGTCTCCATCAGAAGATGGTCCACTGTGGTCCTAAAGGCATGGACAGGTAGGCTGTGGGGTTTGAACCATGCTCAGGTGGGACTAAGGGACCACCAGCAGCAGCCTGAACCGCTGGTTCAAGGCAGGATGGATCCATGCTTTATGATGTTCACACCAAACTCTGAGCCTACGTCTGAATGTGGAGCAGAGATCCAGACTCATCAGACCAGGAGACACTTTTACAGTCTTCTGTCCTCAGTTTCTGTTCTTCGATTACAGGAGTGGCACCTGCTGTGGTCTCCTGCTGCTGTGGACCATCTGCTCAGGATTGGACGTGTTTGTGTTCAGAGATGATCTTCTTCATACTCTGGTTGCAACGAGTGGTTACTTGAGTTCTTGTTGTCTTTCTATCATCTCCAAACATTCTGACCTTTGGCATCCTCACCCAGGCAGCTGCTGCTTACTGGATATTTTCTCTTTTTAGACCATTCCTTGTCAACCCTGCAGGAGGTTGTGTGTTAAATTCCCAGAAGATCAGCAGGTTCTCACAGACCAACAACATTCAAAGTCTCTTGAATCTCCTTTCTTCTCCATCCTGATGCTCAGTTTGAACTCCAGCAGGTGGCCTTGACCATGACTTCATTTCTAAATGAATTGAGTTGCTGCCATGTGATTGGTTGATGAGCTATGGGTGCACCTACTGAAAGGCACAGAGTATTTTGGCATTTGGAAACCAGTGCATGCGTAAGCCTCAGAAACATCGACCCTGTGATTTAAACAGTGTTTTCATTTCACTGATCACATGTATGTGACAGTATGAAGAGGGTAAATATTTGATAAACTGATGATTTAAGTTAAATAATGAACCAAAAACTTCTTGGGAATGGTAAAAAAAATAGTAGTTACACCAGGAGGAGACAAATTTAGTTTAAAGGAGGAAATTGGTAACTTTTCAGTGAAATTCTTTATTGTGATAAATACGGCTCTTTGACCTTTTTTTGCTCATAAGCAGTAATTAAGAACTTATGAATAAAATACAAATATGTCAGTTCATGGTTTAGGCCTTTTTTTTGATTATTAAAATAGGTATTTCGACATTAATATTTTGACTGAGTTGATTATTTCATGTTTTGAATGAATCCAAATGTGATGAAAGGTGGAGTAAATGTTCAAAAATGTTTCATTCAACCGAACACATTTCAGTCTGAGGAGGGATTAGTAACTTTTCAGTTAAATCTAATATTGTGCAAAAAATAATTTGATGCACAAAAGTCAACAACGTGGATTATTATTGACAAGCAGATTTAGGATTGAAGACTAAGCTCCATCTTACAACACTGTAGTAAAAAGTTATACACATATCAATATATGTATCTATAAATCCATATATCTATACATACACTATATGCTTTAGTTTAAAAAATGAAAATAAGGGTGGTCAAGGATTTACTTCAACATTCATTTTAGAAATAAAATATTATACCAGTGAAGATGGAACATTTGTAAGATTTAAAACAAAAAGGAATGCAATCATTTGCAAATCCTTTTTGAACAGCATTGCAAATATCCACTCATTTTGAATTTGATGCCTGCAACACGTTCCAAAAAAGCTGGGACAGGTGCACGTTTACCTCAGCTCTCCTTTATCAACACTCAGTAAGAACTGAGGACACTGATGAAGCTTTGGAGGAGAATTCTTTCTTACTCTTGTTGATGTTTGTCTTCATTGTCTCAACCATCTGGGGTCTCTGTTGTTGTATTTTGTCTTCATGATGCTCCTCACCTGTTCAGTGGAGACAGGTGTGGACTGCAGCAGGTCAGTCTAGTCCCTGCTGTTGTAACTTGAGCAGAATGTGTCCTCATTGTCTCTGAAATAAGCAGGGACGTCCCTGAAAAAGATGGATGGCAGCATGTTGCTCCTAAACCTGTATGTACCTTTCAGCATTAATGGAGCCTTCACAGATGTGCAGGTTACCCATGCCATGGGCACTAACACCCCCCCATACCATCACTGATGCTGTCTTTTGACCTTTGCTCTGATAACAGTCTGGATGGTCCTTTTCCTCTTTAGCCTGGAGGACACCACGTCCATGATGTCCAAAAACAGTCTGAAATGTGGACTCAGACCACAGCAGACTTTTCCACTTTGCCTCAGTCCATCTCAGATGAGCTCGGCCCAGAGAAGCCGGCGGTGTTTCTGGGTGTTGTTGATATTTGACTTTGTCTTTGCATGGTAGAGCTTTTTTTAAAAAGAGATCAAAGGTCACAGGCAATCAATGTTGGTTTTCATTTTTTTGGATTCTCTGAATCTTTGGATGATATTATGGACTGCAGATGATGAAATCAATTTAAGAAAAGTTTTTAAATGTTCCTTTTATACCAAATCATGACACTCACCTGTTTCCAGCCTTTTCTCAGTCTTTGCTTTGTTTCTGTCCCAGCTTTATTGGAATATGCTGCAGGCATCAAATGTAACACAAATGGAGATTTGCAAAACAAAAAAAAATAAAGTTTATCAGTTTGAACATTAAATATCTTGTTTTTGTAGAGTATTTGGTTGAATATAAGTGGAAAAGGATCAGTCACTGTATTCTAATTTATTTATATTTTACTCACCGTCCCAACTTCATTAGAATTGGTGTTTGCTATTTTATTCAGACAAAGAAAGAAATAGTGTAACAGGCTCCTTCTCAAGTCTTAAAAGTGACAAATATTTAGTTTTGACTATTTTATGGCTTAATATCATGAGTTAGTGAGAAAAAATGACAATTTTTCCCAACAGATTCTTGATTCTATCCTTAATTTTGACACTTTTCTGTACGATAAACGCATTAAATAAAAATACTATAGTGTAACTTAGAGTAATGGGGACCTTCATAATAAAAGAGAGATTAATATTTCATGTTTTGATGCATCCAAATGTGATGAAAGGTAGACACACCCGCAGCCTCCGCGCAGGAATTCACGACATTAAGTCAGCGCCAAACCAAGAGCCGCCATTTAATCCAGCACCAAAAACCTCCAAAGCTCACGCACCACATCAGCACCTGTTGTGTCTGAACATCCAGGTGTGCGGGTTACATGTCGTCTGCTTCATATTAAGATAACAAGCCGGCGTTTGAGCCGCAGCTGGACTCTTTGGCGCACACGTGGATGCATCAAAACGCGTCCAAAGGCGATGTTTCCCGCTCTGCTGCACCATCCCTCCACCTCTGAGGCACAAACCCGCGGACAGCGCGAGCACAGCGGGCGAGCAGCAGCCCTCAGGTGCAGGTGAGACAGCCCGAGTCTGCAAACACTAACCTGTTGTTATCAGGGGAGCTCGGGGATCTCCGTCAGCGCTGCCTCTCCATCCCCGCCGGTCCGACGGTTCGGTTTCTCCCACAAACAGAATCACGGAGCGGAGGCGTCCTCGTGCTCGGCGGGGCTCCTCACTTCATCTCAGAGCATCGAGCCCTCTCCTGATTCTCCCTCTGAGCTGACTGAGACCTCACCCGTCCTGATGCTCGCTTGTTTTTTCTGCCTCCCTCCTCTTCCTCCTCCTCCTCCTCCTCCTCCTCGCCCTGACGCGCCGCTCATCCCCGCAGACAGCGCGCACGCACGGCTGTAGTGGCGCCCCGTCGCTCCTGGCAACCTGTTGCCATAGCAATCCTCCAGGTAGGCTACATCCACAGCGAGCGGATGGGAAAAGGTGTGGCTAATTTATGCAACTCTGGACGAGGAGAGACGAACACAAAAGAAACGAAAAGGCGGCACGTGAGTGACCTCTGTGTCACCTTCACCTCGTGTTCGCGGGTTCATTTCGACGTGACAACGTGTTTGTCCAAAAGCTGCACTCTGACTTTATAATAGACTCTGATCATGAAAAATTCAACCAAACAGGAAATTAAAAACCAGAGCTTATGGCATGTGGGAGCAGAAAGGCGCAGAGGCTGCCACATCACCGTCTGCTGAGGTCTGGTCGAAAATGTGGAAAACTGCTCTGTCCCAAACTGTCAACAAATCCTTAAAACAACTCCTGGACCAGATCATCGCCAAAATCACCTCTATCTTATTCCATAACCGACAGTCACTGAAGTTTTTATCAACATCCACCGAGAGCTGACTGAGTTATTCGTGCATGAGAGTTTAAAACATTCACTTTAAAATGTTAAAACTCCATTGATGGAGCACCTCAGCTGCAGCAAAGCATATATATAGTTATGTATATATATATATATATATATATATAGATATATATATATATAGATATGTATATATGTATGCACTATATTGCCAAAAGTATTCGCTCACCTGCCTTGACTCGCATATGAACTTAAGTGACATCCAATTCCTAATCCATAGGGTTCAATATGACGTCGGTCCACCCTTCGCAGCTATAACAGCTTCAGCTCTTCTGGGAAGGCTGTCCACAAGGTTTAGGAGTGTGTTTATGGGAATTTTTGACCATTCTTCCAGAAGCACATTTGTGAGGTCACACACTGATGTTGGACGAGAAGGCCTGGCTCTCAGTCTCCGCTCTAATTCATCCCAAAGGTGTTCTATCGGGTTGAGGTCAGGACTCTGTGCAGGCCAGTCAAGTTCATCCACACCAGACTCTGTCATCCATGTCTTTATGGACCTTGCTTTGTGCACTGGTGCACAGTCATGTTGGAAGAGGAAGGGGCCAGCTCCAAACTGTTCCCACAAAGTTGGGAGCATAGAATTGTCCAAAATGTCTTGTTATGCTGAAGCATTCAGAGTTCCTTTGACTGGAACTAAGGGGCCAAGCCCAGCTCCTGAAAAACAACCCCACACCATAATCCCCCTCCACCAAACTTTACACTTGGCACAATGCAGTCCGACAAGTATCGTTCTCCTGGCAACCGCCAAACCCAGACTCGTCCAGCAGATTGCCAGATGGAGAAGCGTGATTCGTCACTCCAGAGAACGCGTCTCCACTGCTTCCGACGCTTTGCATTGCACTTGGTGATGTATGGCTTAGATGCTGCTGCTCGGCCATGGAAACCCATTCCATGAAGCTCTCTGCATACTGTTCATGAGCTAATCTGAAGGCCACATGAAGTTTGGAGGTCTGTAGAGATTGACTCTGCAGAAAGTTGGCGACCTCTTCGCTCTATGCGCCTCAGCATCCGCTGACCGCGCCCCGTCAGTTTACGTGGCCTACCACCTCATGGCTGAGTTGCTGTCGTTCCCAAACACTTCCACGCTCTTATAATACAGCTGACAGTTGACTGGAATATTTAGGAGTGAGGAAATTTCATGACTGGATTTGTTGCACAGGTGGCGTCCTATCACAGCTCCACGCTGGAATTCACTGAGCTCCTGAGAGCGACCCATTCTTTCACAAATGTTTGTTAAAGCAGTCTGCATGCCCAGGTGCTTGATTTTATACACCTGTGGCCATGGAAGTGATTGGAACACCTGATTCTGATTATTTGGATGGGTGAGCGAATACTTTTGGCAATATAGTGTATATTTAAACACATATATATATATATACACACACATATATATATATATATATATATATATATACACACACACATATATATATATATATACATACATATATATATGTATATATATATATATGTATGGATAGATAGATAGATAGATAGATAGATAGATAGATATGCATATTTAAAATGATTGACTGTCATTTTGTCCTGTGTCTTGTTATTATGGGTTTTTTTTTTTGCCTAAATTAAGGGAAATACAGTGACTGATGGTCATACTAATTTTGATGTATTTAGCTACAATGACAATAAAGAGATTCTGATTCTGATTTAAATTAGAAAGTCATTTCATGTACATCCCTATTGGCCTCAGAGTCAAACTAAGGACACCACAAAGATTTTGTCTGTCCATGATTAATTCACTTCAATCTAAGTTTATCATCAGGCACACACAAGAGGTCCGAACATAGAATGCAACATAAATTCTGTAAAAAGACATCAAATAAAAGCACTTTAAAATCTAAAATAATCAAAAGAAACAAAAAAATGGGAAAAGCAACTAAATGCAATCAGACTGTAAGACTTCTCACTCGGGAGGAGGAGTAACAGGAAGACTGAAGACGGGAGGGAGCAGAAGCCAGTCTGTAGCCATATTTCTGTTTATTTATATTTATTTATATTTCTGTTTCTGTTTTTTAGATATCTTCTTATCTGCTATAAACCATGCTACCAAAGGGATGCCAGAGGGATAAATAAAGTTCTATCTGATCTGATTAAATCTAATCTAATGTAATCAATCTAATCTAATCTAATCAATCTAATTTAATCTAATCTTATCAATCTAGTGCCACTTTCATACACTGTAAACAGGCTGCTGTATATTTTACAGTAACTTACTGGCATCTTGTTGCTTCTGTAAATGTCTTTACAGAAGCATTGATCTGTTTTAACAAACAGCAGAACTGTTGGATTTTCATTTACAGCATCATCACAGTTTATTATTCTACAACATCATTAATGCATTTTCAATCACAGTGAACTTGCTGTATTATAATTTGTTTTACTATAAATAGAAAAACAAATGATAATACAGCAGGTTCACTGTGATTTCATAATATCTACAGCAATCTACTGTAAAAAATCTATGCAGTAATTTACCGTAAATGGCAATGTATTGTGGGAAAACATACTGATTTCTGTAAAATTAACAGCATTTTACCATAAAATCTACAGTTACCTACTGTAAAATGTCCATACTTTGGAAAACTGACCAATAGCAAACAAGATTTCTTTTAGTAAATATTTAACAGTTTTGGGTGAAACAAATGTTTGAGTAAATGTATTTTACTGGATAAATATTGATGTATGTGATATTTTTTATTTACAAAATGAAATATTGCTTCTCAATGACCAGTAAAATACTTAAAGATATATTAATATAAACTAAAAAACTCTGTAATTTAAAATCAATCAATCAATCAATCTTTATTTGTATAGCGCCAATTCATAACAAGTGTTATCTCAAGACACTTTACAATAGAGCACAAAGCTCTTCATATTATGGATACACATATATGCATAGATACATATATACATATATAAAATACACATATACATATATATACAAATATATACATCCAACACCCAACATGAATCCATATAGCCAATCATGAATCCCTCCATCATGGCGGAAAGAAAAAACCTTCTGTTAAGCAGCAGGAAATCTTGAATGTGGACCCCAGTCTCATGATGAACAGCAAATCCACACCATGCTGTGTTGGGTGTGTGGGCAAAGGGAGGGAGGTAAGTGGAGACAAGTGGACTAAAGTAAGAACTAAAGTTAGAGCAATGCTTAAAATGAATTTAAAATGTTGTAGAAAAAAATACTGTAATGACATTGTAAATGAAAATACAGTGAGGATGCTGTTTTTGAAAATACAGGAATTGTGCTGTAAATTTAAACAAAGTAATGATACCTTTATTAAAAATTAAGTAGTTAAACAATGATAGAAAATTCTGCTGTAAATTAAAATAAAGTAGCCTAATGCTACTGTAAATTCATTTACAGTAACTTACTGGTATCTTGTTACCAATAAGTTACCGAAAAATTTACAACAACCTTTTTACAGTGACCTTAAACTATTGAAATGATCATTTATAGCAATATATAGTTTTGTAAAGAAAACAAATCACATACATACGTATTCACTGAGTCAAATACTTTTCTCAAGCATTTCAAACAATTACTCAAAGAAATCTTCTCTTGTTTTCCAGGGGAAAATGGAATTTTGGTAGAGACTTTATGGCTAAACCAAATCTGAATGGTGCCAGAGAATAAGAAATTTACAATGGAGTAGACTGAAGCCCTTTTCAGTTACTTACTGTATAGACATTTCACCTGTAAATATTAGGGTAAAACAGTGTTACATTTACAAATATTAATAATAAAAAAATATATATATATAAAAATGTAAAAATGTGTGGAGGATCTTTTACAGAGCTCAGGCCATCTGCCCGTCTGTCTCTCTTTAGGGACAAAAACATTTTGATTTAATTTAGTTTTGGCTGCTTCTGCACAGTGTTTCACATTAATGTCCACCTGTTGGTTAAAACCCTGATGTGGTCTCATTTTAGCGGTGCTGGGGTCTTGAGTGGTTCGGGTGGACCGGGTGGGTGCTGTAGTCCTGGTCCTCTCAGGCCAGGTTAAGTGGTTTTGGAGAGGCCTCTGGACCAGCAGGTTGGGGGACTTTCCTGGTTTCAGCTCAGTGTGATGTGGTGAGTGCTGATCAGATTGAAGTATTAGGGGATGTTAACCGGGTCCTGCTTGGGGTCTTTATTTGTGCATGCAAGAGGGTCAAAGTCCTGATGTAATTTAACCTTGCAGTGCAGCTGGATCCTCCTGATTCAGTGTAATCAGACAGATCCGTCTCACCAAGCTCCAGTCTGCACTGAATGTGAGGATGGTCCAGTCAGAGTCCTTTAGAGCAGGAAGAGCCTGACAGCAGCAGTTTCACTTCACTTCAGACAGTTTCTGAGCGTTTGTTTTACGAAGTGACGCCTACCAGTGTCAATGTTGACAGCTCTTTTAAATTTAGTTTAAGTTATAGTCTTTTGCCTAAAATATATTTTAGTTTTAGTCATAATTCAGTCATCTAAATTGTTTTAACTTGAGTCTAGTTTTAGTTGATGAAATTTCTCAACATTTTAGTCGATGAAATCTGCTGTAAATTTAGTCGACTAAAATATGAAGTGTAAAGGGTAAGGCATTTCTTATGTTTCCTTGAATTTCTGAAGTCATGTTTTACACTTGGATAAAATCAAACATCTAATAACCCTTTATTGAATGCTAGTAAAGTCTGAATGTATAAATGAACAGAAACAAATTGAACTTTTGTGTGAAATGCAGTCACCTTTATTTAGGCTACCTGGCAGAGCATCTCAGTTACAATACCAGAACTGACAACAAACAGTGAACCTGCTCTACATGAATATATCAATTCATAAAGAGAGGAGCTCTGATTGGATCGCTCCACAACTTATCCCACCACCACCAAGCTAAGGCAGCTGTGATTGGATGTCCCTCTTAACTCATCCAACCTTTCCACACAACCAAAGTAGCTGTGATTGGATATATTCCTGACTTGTCTCTACTTTCTACATGACCAAATTAGGTCTGATTGGATTAAGTCTGTCAAACATTTTAGTCCAGTTTTTATTTGTTGATGAAAATGTCAGTTAATTTATTTTGAGTTTTTGTCCATGTGCCCTTGGTTTTATGAGTTACTGTCTAGTTTTCGTAAGGGAAAAAAAGGTTGTTGATGAAAATAATTAGTCAACAAAATTAACGCTGCCGCCTACTACATTATCTGATTGGCCCGTAATGAATGTGATTGACGGAATGATCGTCCAATCACCTGCCAGATATGCTTCTGAGAGGCTCTCCCCTTCCCAAACTCTATCTATGGGCTCTTTTCAAGAAGGACTAGTGAAATTTCTTGACTTCTTGTCTCTTATATTCAGATTCATGATCAAACCTTTTATCATCAATGGATTTTTGCTCTTTTATTTGATTTTCTCACGTCTGAGAATGATGACAACTCACAAAAGATTTTGATTTGGTCTGCAGCTGAGTTGACTCTATCTCTGTCGAGAAGGAAGTATTTTAAATGATCACCATCAATTCAATAATTAATTTGAGGGATCTGAAATACCTCCTGGTAATTCCCCCGCTGTCAGGTTTCTTTAAAGACATTTTTAGATCAAATAATTGTCAGAGGCCTCAGAGTTCCTGAGAGCCGTCTTTAGGCACACAGTGTTTACTCTGTGTGAGTGACTGTCAGAATTTAACAGAATTAGGGATGCATGATATTGGATTTTTGCTGAAATGCTGATATTTCCGAACGTATTGTCGCCAATACTGATATTTTTCATCAAAGCACAAAGTCTTTACTTTACAAAAATTGACTTGTTGCTTTAAGTGTGGCGGTTTTTTGTAAGAGGAGCTGATGCAAAACAAGAAAACAACATCTCCCTCTTGAAAAAATTAACTCTTAATTTTAAAATGTACCATGCAGTAATGATGAGGCTAAGAAGTATGGTACATTTATGTATTTTGCTGATGTTACTGCTGATATGTATGGCCCATATTGCGGCTTCGAAGATAGGCAAGAATGTTAATATCAGCTGATACTGATATTCAGCTTTTTAGGCCAATATAGTTCTGATATCATGCAACACCAAACAGAATATTTTGGGTTTTTTTTAAGTTTTGAATCAGTTGAAATGTGTTGAAGAAGAAGCACCGCAAATAGTGCAGTGGAGGCAAAAAGGGCGAAGTAGATCATATTCACGGTAAATGAAAAACATATGATCAGTCCATTTATCACATGTGTATTTAACTGCATTAGTGCATTACTTAATCCTAAATAATCCAAAAATCAGGAGTTCAGCCCCCTTTAATAAACCCTCCCTGAGGCCAGATCATCTCCGTCCTCTCTTTAAACAGCTGTTTAAGCTTTAGATAAGACTCCTTTATGGACTGCAATAGTCTGAAAGCATCAGTCAGGCTTCAGAGCTGTAAACTCCTCAGACTTAAATGATAATCTCTCAGCAGCTGAGACGATTGATCAGGTTAAATTGAGCGTCTGAGGATTTGGTGAATTAAAAAGTCTCAAAGAAAACTCACAGGTCTTCTGCTGCAGGTGGATTAAATGTGAACACGAGCAGCCGCAGTTTTAGGATGAAGGAGCAGAAAAACAGACTTGTCCCTTGTTTTTATTATTTATTTATTATTTTGTTGACAGGCTAAAAAAAGCCTCAGGGCCGTCTCCTGCTGACGGATGTAAACCCCCTCAGAGCCTCGGGGGGAGGTGACAGTGAAGGGGTCACGGAGTGACGGTGCAGAGCACCGGGGAAATCTGACGTTACGCAACGCCTTCAGTCACCTGTCAGCGTGAACTGCGGGCAGTGTCGCCCCCTGGTGGAGGACGGAGAGGACTGCAGGGGCTCAGACAGGCAGACAGTGCTCTGCTCTCCGTCTTTGTGCTGTTTCAGATGTTTTTACGTGTTTTTAACCTGTCAGGAGAGTTTTGTGTCCTCACATCGTCCTCCTGGTTTATACAGTATGAGGACTGAGGACCTCAGGGAGAACAGCAACAGCTTTGCTGCAGCTGAAGGAGGTCTTAACAAACTAAACTGATCTAAGGTAAACTACATAAGTGCTGTGGGGGTGAGTGAAGCACTGGGTCGGGGCCTGTGATGATTAAAAGTTGATATTAATTTTGGTTATTCTGTTGATCTTTTAGGCCTTTCAATCATTGTTTTCCTTTCATACTGGCCTCACCTCCATCCTTCTCACAACTTACCAGCATTATTATTTAAAAAAAATGTTTCTGCAGAAAGAGAAGAATCAGGTCATATTTATAACACAAATATATAATCAAAAATATTAGGATTAGGATCAAAATTTATTGTCATTACATATGCACAAGTACAGAGTAACGAAAAGTCGTTTGGCATCTAATCCAGAAGTGAAATGTAATAGACAATATCATAAAACCTCCATTCCCCACCTTTGTTTTATACTGTTATCCATCTTGATAAGTAATCCTTTCTGTTCTGAGTTTTCGTTTACAGTTTGTCATTCATAAATGTTGGTTAATGTGCTCTATTTTTTCATGTTTTCTTACTTATGAAAAGACTTGCACAACAATCACAACATAAAAGAAACCCACTTTCTAAATTTCGTCTAAACACATGTGAGAGATGTACTGTAAGATACGTTCAGTAAGTAAGGATGATCTGAGGAACTCTGATGTGGTTAAATCCTTAATTTTGACAGGCATAGATCACGTCGATGAGTTTTAGCTAATCAGAGTCTTCATCAGGACCAAGGATCAACAACATAAAAGATGAGTTTGGCTTTAAATCCTCAAAGACAATTTTAAAGAGCTCACATTTTGCCCTTAATCAGGTTTATATATTAACTTTTAAAATATTTTTTCAATTTTCTTACTAGTTTTATTTTTATTCTATTTTTTGCTGTTATCACTTTGTCAAGGAGGTGTTTTTGTCAGCATTTGTTAGTTTGCTTGATCGTTAACAGGATAATTCAAAGAACAGATTTTGATGACGTCTTCAGGGAATGCTGATCATGGTTCAAGAGAACAGAATAAATTTTGGAGATGATATGAAAGCAGATGCAGAATATTTTGAATGACTTGTTAACATTGAGAGAGAGGGCAGTTTTCCACCTTTTGGCTAATGAGTTCCTAATGATACTGATGACATTTTCAGTGGATGTTCATCATGGCGTAAAGGACATGTGATTAGATTTTGGTGTGGATCCTGATCTGGTCGGGATCCAGGATCTTCTAAAGCAATGATTCTTAACTGGTGGGTCGTGACCCAAAAGTTGGTCACAAGACCCTTTTCCAGTAGGTCGTGAGCCTTTGCCTGGGCAAAACTATGTTAGGAAAAAAATCCTGTGCTTTTGTTTTGAGGGTGAATTTTTATGCAGTGGAGTGCTATCTATTCACATCCTCAACAATATGTAGTGATAATACCCTGTATTGATTATTGACACATGTTTTTATAATACTGCTTTTTTATATATATTCAATGAGTGTGTACTCAGCTACAGCGACATGTTTTTAAGTCTTTGGAACAACTTCTCATGAGCTGGACTGTTTTATTTTATGTTTGTTAGGTCTGTCAAAAAAGGCTGAAGTTACTCAAGTGTTTTGTGTGATCAACGGCTGTTTTAGCGCTGCTACTTGAATATTATTAACACAGGGCTGTTCAGTATGTCCACTGATGCAGGGTTATCACAGCTACAGCTACATTTATAGTTTGAAACCTTGTGTCTCAAGATGCACTTTTAGGCTGTAATTAAAATGCAGCTAATTGAGTGTAAAACAGATTATTTCCTTCTCTATCATCACCACTTGCTGTTAAACTTTTTTTTGTATGTGTTGGCATACTGTGGTATTTTGAACTATATCAGGCTCAAACTGCTGGATCTTTTCATTAAATACATTTAAGATGTTGAAAGTATTCCTCCATTTGGGTCGCAGTTTGTCAGTAAGGGGTGATGGTGGGTCCTGAAGACAGACCACTAATAAAAAGCCTCCTCTTTTTAACATACTGAGTACTCCTGATCCTCCTCTATTCTCACTCTAAGGGAGATGATGAAACAATGACAGAAAGTAGGCGGCCGGCTGAAAACAGGGCCCCTGTGAAGAGGTCCTGCAGAGTCCACTTGAGGCTGTCTGCAGGAACCTTGGGGTGATGTGACTGACAGTCTTTCTATGATATGTCTACGTGCTCTCTCCAAGATTTCCGGTTTTGGAAATGCCACTACTGATCAGGCGACCTTGAGCCCTGCCTCACCCCTGTGAGTGGGTGGAGCTAAAGTTCGGTTGATGACGTGGGCATCCATTCAGAGACAATGTCCTGAATGCTCTGATAACCAAACAGCTGACATCACATGGCTTCATCCAGTCCTTTGACAGTCTAGGGTTTAAACCCCCTGGTATGTAAAGGCCTTTAGCTGAAAGTCACCAGATTACACGGTCACAGGTTGAATCAGTGCACCACTTAATGCCATTTTGCTGTTGCTGTCCCAATTAACCCTTTCATATATGATTTATTAAATCACAAAGGAATACTTTTTAAAAATTTTTTTTTTTTACTTTCAAACAAGTTAAAAATCATGGTCATTTTTTTTCAGTGTTATATTTTGAGGGAGTTATGCATCTGTGGACACCGTGTATCAGCGGTATAAATAGTAATTTAGTGGAACTTAAAAAAAAATGACAAACATTTATTAGGAGTAAATAAAAAAAGCAAAATCCGAAGTATAGTATTATTGCTGTTTAATCGAACTATTTACTTGTGAATTACGCCAAAATTTAAATAAAAAATACAAAATTATCTGAAATCTGAATACAGGCATATTACCCAATTTATCATTTTTTGGCTGTTTTGGATTTATGATGCAGTATCTCGATATAGTAAAAAAAATGTGCAAAGATAATATATTTATGAAACTTAAGACAATGGTTTGGGAATTTACCACCTGGTAGTTGGACATGGCACTGCAACCTAAAGGGTACAAAATTTATTCCAAATATCTGTCTGCTGTAGTGGACACCATGCATGAAAGGGTTAATGGAGCTCAGTGGATCAGTTCTTTCTTTGCTATCAACTGTTTCTCAGCATAGTCTATATCATAACAATAATGAAATGTGTTCATAGTCTCACTTTTACCTATTTTTGTTTTCCTTCATAAGGGTATTGATATGCCTTAAAGATTCTGCATGTTGAAACCTGCTTTCTTATTTTTTGCTTTATTTTTTATGCTCTTATCTATTTTAATGTCTTTATCTGATATCCCTACTGCTACACTGAGTATAAGAGCAAGTGAAACAACTGATTTTCCCCTATGGGATTAATAAAGTATTTCTGATTCTGATTCTTATTTTTCCTCAAAGTGCATGATTAAAAAGCCTATTTTTGTCTACCCACCATCGACGACTATCTGATATTACCATCGGTTGAATATAAGCAGCAGTAAACATGTGTTATTTGTTTGGCAGTCTAAAATATATTAATAAAATTAAGGATAAAAGCAGATTTCCCAGAGCCAGGCTCCAGATTTAAGGCTCTAAAGCTTTAGGTGGAGTGGAGCTAAGCTTGTAATCAGGATAAGTCGTCCGCTGAGGATGAAAACACTTGGTTAAACTCTTTAAATGTCTTACCTCATCGCATTTATCTTAATAATTAATGCTTCACAGAGATTCAGAGTAAAAGAACAATAGCTAATTCTTTCATATGGATGCTGCGGCTGCTTCACTGTGCAGCAGAGGCACCGATGGAGCTGAAACAATCAGCAGAAGATAAAAGAGGCTCTGACTCTGTTTGTACAATCTCAGCATGTCTGTACCCTGAAGGACGCACTTTCTCCACTCACAGCCTCCATTTCACTCCACGCTGGATATCTCAGACTCAACATGATTAGTATGCAGAAATAAGCTGAATAGGAGATAACGAAGACGCCGTGTGCACACGGATGAGGCCGATCAGTGATTCCACTGAACATGAAGGCGCTCATATATAATACACTGTACTTATTATGGTTATGAAAGCAAGGAGGCTGCTGATTGGACAGCGGTGACAACCGAGGGAGCTGATTGGTCCGTGCCACTGCTGTGTCAGTCTCTCAGCCCTCAGTTCATGCTTCAGCCAAAAAAAAAAAGAGATGAAAATGAGACTTTTGCACCGTTTCACCGTTTACGGCGGAGAATGATCCAGATCCTCCTCCGGCAGGATCCTGGATGTTTGTGAGTCACTCCAGCTCGGAGCAGAGTCTGACTCAGGAGCAGCAACAGTTTGATTTACCAGCATGTGGACGAACACTGGGACATGAAACACATTCAGACATCTTCATATCTGCTCATAGACTTTGAGTTAGAGATCTGAACTCACTGGGAACACGCTGGCCAATCAGGGGATCACACAGAGGAGCTCCAGGTGCTTTCACATCTAAAACATTTGGGACCTGATCTACTAAAGGTTTGCCTTGTATAAAAACACGAGCAAACTTGACAGCGCGCAAAGCTGATTTACTAACAGGGTGCACGGAGGATTGTGTCTGTCAAATGAGCAAAACAGCACACGTAGTCCATTTAGCGTGTTTGCCCCGAATATGCAGAATACATGCAGATGATCAGAACACGCAAAATACTGGGAGGAGGAGATGCAAATGTAATCATTTAGCACTCGCAATGTGATTTATCAAACCCAAACTGATTGCGCTCTGTGTTTTTGCGTCTATATTTAGCACGTTTGAAAGGCAGGGGCAAGCAGGCACAGCATTATGCACAGAGGGCTGCAGGTCATTGTGGTGAGAAACGGGGGTCGCATTTTACGAAAATATTTTCCGTCATCGACTGAATTTTTGGATGAATGATGGAAAGATTTGGTCTGCTGTCTGTCATTATGATGGACTGGAAAAAGAGGGAGGATCCAGTGTGCCATCATACTCATGCAGACACACGCGTAAAGTAAACCCTCTCTGTTTTGTGCTCTTAATTCATCGTGGAGGAGGTCATTTAACCTGTGTGAAAAAGATCCCCTTCATAGCCAGAATCACTCGTTTGTCACTCAGAGCTGATAAATGGATTGTGTGGATTTTCAGTTAAAGGACGTTAAAGATCAGTCTGTGTGTGTGTAACTGTAAGACTGCTCTTCACGTGAGAGGTTATTGATGATGAAGCTGTGTAACTATGTGAATGCTGTCATTTAGATTATGTTTCATTGGATTTAGAAAAGGAAAATTAAAAATGACGTTTAAAAATATGGCATGAGGGAAAGTGACGAACTTGTCCGTCAAGATGACAGACAGCAAAAAAGGTTACCGCAACCTCTGGTCAGAAATAAAACAGCAGAGACATATCGTCTATCCAGCAATGCCAGTTTGGAGCTGTGTGCTTTTCACAAATCTCCTAAATCACGTTTGTTCTGGAAACGCAGAGATGTCTCTGCTGGAGTTCACCAGTGTGTTTATTTGCCTCAAACTCCGTGGCTTCAAACTTCATTTTTTGTTTATGGCCACTCAGCTCTCCCAAACTCTCCATGGTGACAGCTGGTAGCGCATGCAAAATCCTCACGGTCCACACCATTTGGCACCTGCATCTTAGTAGATCAGACTCTCTTAGATGACTAAAGTATGACTAAAACTAAAAGACATTTTCGACAAAAGACTATAACTAAAACTAAACTAATAAGTGCTGTCAAAATGAACACTGCTGGTGTGAAAGCTGTGGCGGCACTTGTTGGAGCTGACATGTAAACACACACCAGTGTTAAACAGGAGCGCTTAAATCATTTCTGTTTGTTCCTCTGATAAACAATAACTAATACTCCGCAGCCATGGGCTCCACCCTGATCTTCAGATTAAGAAGGAACTCTACAAAGTAAACACTCCACATCCACCCTCGTTATCCACACAGCTCAGCTTTAACCTCGATGCCTCGCTGTCAGCCAGGTGAGCCGATCCTCGCAGCAGGATTTAGAGCAGGTGCTCCACACCGAGGCTCCTGAGACATGCTGAGTAAAATCTCTCTCTTCCTGGCAGCAGACGCAGCTGCCTGGCTAACATCTGTGTTTAACCAAAGGCCAGCGCTACCTTCAGCAACCACTGCTGTAACCTCCACACCTACACCAGCTCGCTCACCGTCCCAGCAGCCTCGCAGGGAAAAATAAGAAGGCGCTCGCCGCCAAAACCATCTGCCAACACACGCTGCGTGATGCGGTGCCAGAGAGTTTGGCAGCTGCAGGCCTCCTTTTATTTCCTCAGTCCTACCTGGCTGCTGAGGAGATGGCAGGGAATCGAGAGGAGAGACCCAGTGAGAGCTCAAACCCGACAGGATGCTCCACGCTGATCCAAGCACGGTCACCTGGACGTCCGTCTGAGCCTCCAAGCCAGAACAAAACACAGAGTACAGCAGAACTTCCTCTCTGAGGTTTTATCTGCCCACAAGGTAAACAAGAGTCAGACGGTGAAGAACAGTGATGGGTTGGTGAAAAAGCTGAGGCCTTTTTATGGTTGTGTGGACTTGGAAATCTAATGGATAAACCCGAGGCCCAATGACCCTGACCTCTGAAATCAGGTCAGTTCAGCTGGATTCAGAGAAAACGTCCTGCAAAACCCAAAACATGACCTTTCATGAACAAGCAACAGAGGGTTGAGATTTGACCTCCAAAATCGCATCAGTCTGTCTTTGACTCAAAATAGACATTCTTGCCAAGTTGAATATTCTGAAGTTTTTGCTTGGTTTGATTTTCTTTCTTTCACTGTTCATAATCAGGCAAACCAAAGCCTGTCAAGTGTAATGAAGCCTCCCGCCACTAGTTGGTGCTCTATGTGGTCTTTGTTCCTGCCATCCAGCTTATTGTTGCACTAACACTCACAAGTAATGACATTTTTCAGCTTGAAGCCATAGTTCCCTATGGCTACTTATTATAAGTGACTTTGGGATTCTTTCTTTGAAAAGTTGCTCCTAAATACTGGCAGTTGTGGGATGTGTTTTTTTTTTTTTTTGGGCTTGTTGTGCTCCCAAACTCAGCAGGGATCTGATGCTCACCAGACACAAAAGTCCTTTCAAAAGTCCTTTCAACTCAAAAACTGAATAATCCAGCAAAAACGAATCAAAGGCAATGCACTGCAAAGAAAAAAAAAAAATAATAATCAGAATGGGGGAGACTCACCGGTCCTGGGAACACTTCCTTTCAGCTCTGATACTCACAGTCGACCTTTGACCAGAGACAAAGGTCCTGCACAGAGGAGGGATCACCACAGCCCTACAGGAGGATCTGGTCTCCTGTCTTGGAAACAGAGACCTTGCAGCACTTTGATTAAATATAAATCCTCAAATCAAAAAATTAACCAACCCGACCCCCACACTCTGTGGCTCTGCCACACTGTGACCTTTGATCTTCAAATTAGCATTAAGGTGACCTCTCCTCTACCTTTTTCTCTAGGGCTGGGTGATAAGGCCTAAAAATAAAATCCCAGATTTTTTTCCACAACACTCTATTTGCGATTTGATTGATTTTTTTCCCTCTCAAAAAGGAACAAAAAAAAAAAAAAAAAAAAAAAAAACCTCCAAGTGACACAAAAATGACATGAATCAATATGTTATCAAATATATTCCCAAACCCAACGGAGTTTCCCTCTTAAAGTTAAAGTGTGTGTCATAAAATGTTGATTATGGGTTTGTCTACATAAACACTGAAAACTGAACTATTTTCACAGCATATAAACATGAAACGCTCTGAACAATATTTAATCTCATTTTAAAACAAATGCAAGCTTGTGCAAAACCTGACAGGGCCCTCCATCATGAAAACTGAAAATTTCTGTATTTATATTTTCAAACACTGCAAAAACTTACAAGTGGAGTAAGTGAAGAAAAAAAATCTTAATTTTAATTTTTAAATCTTCTGCAGAAAATAATTTGACTTAATCGATTTAATTGATATCTTGTCCAGCCCTATTTTTCTCCATTTTAGTGGACAGAAACATCCCTGACACATGGAGGCCAGAGTTGCCAGGTCTGCTTATTATAAGTGACTTTGGGCTTCTTCTTTTGAAAAGTTGCTTGTAAATATCGGCAGTTGTGGGATGCATTTTCAATTCAGAAGTCACACAAACTATTTTGTCCCATTCCTAACACAAATGTAAATTTTACTGTAAAGACAGGCAAAAATGATGTTTCCACCGAAAAGAAATCCTTTTAGCCAGAATTAAGTTGATTTCCAAAGTAGCTGTTACTGTTTTCTCCATAATAAACCTGTAGAGGATCAACATGAAACTTAGATAAAAACCTGACTTTGTCTGTTTGGTTACAAAAATTTAGGTTAGACAGACTGTTTAGTGATAACAGAGTTATAAATAACAGAAGCCCCTCCCTTCACTTCTGTATAAAGAAAAGGATGTTCACCTCCAAACTAAAGGATGTTGAAGAAGTAAACTGAGTAAAAATGAGATAAAACTAGATAAAAATTAAAACATGTTTATGTTGATTTAGCGTTAAACAAACATATCAATCATGTTAGAATAAAAATAACTGGAGGTAGCTGGTTTTGGGCTTGTTTTTATCGACCTGTTTGTTTATTTCAGTAGAAAAATCTGGCATCACTGGTGGAGGCACGAACCACAGACACAGAGAGATCAGCTCTGTCTGAAACACTGAGGCTGCTGATTGGTCGAGCTGATCTCTAAAGCAGAGGCTCTGAGGGCGACGGGTCCTGGACCGGGTTTCTATCTGCAGAGCAGATATTCTGGGTGTCTGGAGATGAAGGCAGCGCCGTCCCCACAGGCCGCTCTCCCCGAGGGGACACAGTCTGACAGTCGCCCAGAGGACGACGGGACGGTGTCTTCAGGACAGACTGAAAAACATTTGGAGAAACTGACAGGAGGAGACGTCGGGGAAATCTACTCCAGGACCCTGAAACTGAAGAAACAAACAAGACCTGCAGCTCAGAAATGGAGTCAGGCAGCAGAAACAGGAAATGATCTGAGGCTCAAAATCAAACTTTACTTATAAAGAACGTTTAATACAAATTCAGCTGCAGTTCAAAGAGCTCAATATTAAGGCAGAATAAAGATTGACAACAGATATATACACACATAAATATAATGATTATAATCATGGATTTTTCTTACAGCCACCCAGCAAATAAAGGCTCTGCAGAGGTCCATCTACTAAATAATATTCCACTGTAATTGTAATGATAGTAGGTAGGATGTCAAGAGGATTTAAAACTAATGCACACTAGAATAGCTGCAGTGAAAGAAATGATAAAACCAAGATGACTGATAAAATGTAAAAGAAAAGAAACAAGAGAAAATGTAAAGCAATAAAACCAAGAATCCTCAGACAGAAATTAATAAAACACTAAAAATAAATGAATAAATAAACATGTTAAAAGATTAAAAGAAAATCTAAAACAATAAAGTGTAAAGAGATTAAAAAAAACTGTATCAACATAATAAGATATATAAGGAAATACTACAAATATAAGAAAAAAATCAGAAAACAACATTTAAAACTTAAATTTAATGATACAATTAGGTAAAAGTGATAAAAAGAAATAATGAGAACAGTCATTAAAATGATAAAGTTCAACATAAAAGCCAGGCTAAAAAAGACAGGAGGAGGTTAAGAGGGACAGGACACCTGGAGCAGGTAACGGCTCAGATGGAGCGTTTACTGACAGAAATTTAGGATTAAAATCATTTGAACTCCAGTTTACTGACAGAAATTTAGGATTAAAATCATTTGAACTCCAGTTTACTGACAGAAATTTAGGATTAAAATAATTTGAACTCCAGTTTACTGACAGAAATTTAGGATTAAAATCATTTGAACTCCAGTTTACTGACAGAAATTTAGGATTAAAATAATTTGAACTCCAGTTTACTGACACAAATTTAGGATTAAAATCATTTGAACTCCAGTTTACTGACAGAAATTTAGGATTAAAATAATTTGAACTCCAGTTTACTAACAGAAATTTAGGATTAAAATCATTTGAACTCCAGTTTACTGACACAAATTCAGGATTAAAATCATTTAAATCATAAAATCAGACTCAGTCGAAATATTCAGTTTTAAAAAGGCAGGAGACAAGGACACTCTCAAGGTTAAGCCAAGGTCAGATTATACGCTCTAAGCATGATTATGGCCTACTCCGACCATCATACGATGGTCAAAAGGACAAACCATGGACCTCCTCTCGGTCTGTGCCTCGCTCCTGCACAGTGTGGCCTGCACGCCATCATCCAACGGTAGGGGTGTAAAAACAGTAATATATCCATTTACTGATCAATGGTCCAATCAGATTGTTTGAAAATCAAAATATTGATTTAAATCGTTGTCTGTTTGATGCAGCTTGATTTAGTAATTCCCACTGCTCAACCTGAAGCTAGCAGCTAACAGCTAGCACTGTAGCTTTAGGGAGGATGAAAACGATATTTTCGGCTCTCACGGTTCAACAACAGCTCAGACTGAAATAACACCAGGGAGGACTGCTCAGCTTTATCTGCCCACCACATTTTTATTTATGACTGTTTATGATCTCCTCTTCTTAAAAAAAATCACAGATAGCGCTGTGTGTAGCTGTGTGTTTGTCTGTTTGTTTGTTTGTGTTCAAAATAACTTGAAAAGTTCTGAACGGATTTGGATGAAATTTTCAGGAATTGTTGGAAATGGGATATGGAAGAACTGATTAAATTTTGGGACTGATCCGGATCACCTTGGTGGAGGTCTGCGCTCTCTGAGTGCTGTTCTAGTGTATTTTACTTTACCTTTAGCTATTTAAATGATCATTTATAGCAATATAGTTTTGTAAAGAAAAAAATCACATACATACATTTTTATGGAATCAAATAATTTTCTTAAGCATTTGTTTCAAAAAGGAGAGACATTTACTAAAAGGAATCTTTCCTTTTTTTCAAAGGGAAAATTTTTCACTTAATCACTCAGTCAACTAATGTTTATTTGGATGGTGCCAAAGCACAACAAACGTTATCTCAAGCAGCTATACAATGGAGTAGACTGAAGCCACGTTGGTCTATTGCCCTCTTCGGTTATTTACTATAGGTAACTGTAAATATTACCATAAAGTTTACAGAAATCAGTATGCTTTTCCACAATCCTTTGCCATTCACAGTAACTTACTGTATTGACCTTTCACAGCAGGCAGCTGAAGATACTACAGTAAAATACTGTGACATATACAAAAATCAGTCACAGTGCTGCTGTCAGGAGTCTGTTTGGAGCTCTTAGTGTGTTTCTGTTTGTCATGATTAATAAATACAAAATATGAGCTCCACAGAGGACAGAAGCTCTTCTTCCTGCTTATGAAGCCGCTCCGTGTCTATTAAAATGCTGCTCAACCCCACTAAGAGAAAGAAAATCAATCAAAATATTACTTTCATCAAACTTGAGTCACAATAACACAAAAACACAAACCACATGCTGTGTTGCTAATCCCACGACTGTACAATCCTTAGAAGTGGTACCTCTTTGTAACAGGACTAATCAGGCTTTCTAACTATATAAAATACGATAGCAATTGGTATTATTAATGAAAAATAATCAACCATAATAACATTTCCAAATTTAGTTCAAAGGAGTATTGATGTGAAACAGTCATAGCCTGATTGATATGAATGAACATAACAATCTTTACCAAACTGTGTTGTTTGAGTAAGTATTCTTGGTTCTCTTAAATGTGTTTCCATTTCCTCACCGTCACAGTTTAGAGACAGGGACATGTCAAAGAGGGATTCTTGCTCCTCCATAAATCCAGCATCTCCTTGTTTTCCACCGTGCTGCAGACGTACGCTCCTTCACTTCCCTTCTGTGTTTACTTGTATGCACTTCCTGTTTGCACTGATATTGTTTGTTAAGAAAGGTTGTTAAAATCAACTGAAGACTCACAATAATGCTAAACATGTTTGATTTTGTGACAGAAAGGGGAAAAACTGCCTTAAAAACACACATATCAGGTCTTCAGACCACCACGAGAGCCCACCCTGCCTTAAGCAAGGCTCTCAGGATCTTATTCTGACCGAGTTTGTCCAGGACTTTAAAATCAGCTGTAGATGCTCAGGTGCAAGGCCAGCATCAGTTGCACTGTCTGTGTGTGAGGCCTTAAACCCTGCAGGGCATTTCCAAAAGCCTCATTATGAGCCTTGAACTCTTTACCCTCTTATTTATGAGGCCTTGACCTCTCAGATGCAGTGGCACAATCCTCAAATGTTTGGGAAGGATTAAAAATAAATAAGGTGGTAAATAAATCAGGGCGAGCGGGGGAGCAGAAGACATGGTGCTGGTTGGCTGACTGAGATATAAAGTGCAGACTCGCTTGTGGAAAAACAAAATAAAGAGTCATAAATATAAATGCTGCAGACAAACAGAGACGAGGACTGTGACCAGAAAGCAGAATGAGGGCCTAATGAGGGACGAAGAAGAAGAAGTAAGGATCTCCATGGCAGACACAAAAATGCTGAGTGAACCTCGGGGATCGACCGGCTCCCCGGGGAGCTGATGTGATGTGAGCCCCTGAAAGATGACAGACAGAGTCCCCAAACAAGACCTGCTGATACTGAGAATCTGAAAAAGGATCTCCAACAGATTTAAAGTGCACAAAAATGAAGGAGAGAGTGTGATGCATCCCTCAAAGCTCCAGTGTGGACTTCACATGCAGGACGTCAGTGCAGATGCTGCTCCTTCTTCGGTCTGAATCATGACCAACGATGACAAAGTCCAAAACCTCAAACATTCTGGAGTCATGCAACTCCCAGTGGGCACAGACCATCTCTACAAACAGCACGTCTCTGTGTGATCCGAGTTATTTAGGATCTGATTTTGAAACTGTCTTCACAACAAACACGAAACAAAGAATTTTCACCCTTCAGACTCGAAAGCAACAAGAGTGGGGGCCGGCATGGTCCCTCGCCACAACAATGAGTGTTAGTCAAGTCAAGTTTATTTCTAAAGCACATTCAAAAACAACCTCCGTCAACCAAAGTGCTGTACATAGTACAATATAATCATGCATATACTTAATAATAATAAAAACAGTAATGGGATAAAAATGAACATAACATTAAAAAACAAATACATAAAAATAAAAATCAAGTTGAATTAAAATAAAAACAATAAAAGAAGAGTGAAGATGGGGAATAATAGATAAATAAAATAAAATAGAATAGAATAGAAGCTTTATTATCATTTCATTAAATACATTGTATTGACACAATGATTTCTAAGGTGCTACTCTGGACAGTGCTTAAAAGAAAAATAGTAAATACATAAATAAATACAATAAAAATGCAAATAGTAGAAAAAAACAAGACACACCCCTCCCTTCCCTGCATACACTTCACCCTCACACACTCACACACTCACACATCCACTCATCCCTCCCAACCAAACTGCACAAGGATGCCCGGTGTGTAAGAAGAGCAGGTTTATGGTTAGCCCGGGTCGACCTGCCTGGCTGCAGAGCCACTCCTCCTCCCGGAGGTTGTTATTGTCTATACTTTATCAAGAACATTTCTTCAGTTTACAACTGTTCGTGCATCTTTAGCGAGAGGCTGGACGATCACGTCCTTCACCCCCCCTGCCAAGTCACTGTCTTTGTTTGTGCATGACGACCTGGAGAAATGGAGTGTTTAACTTCCCTTGTATTTTATACATAACTGCATTATTTTTATGCATTAATAAGACATACCGTGGTTTAGTCCTTGGTGTTGTCTCCAGAGGTAAACTGCAGCAGGTTTTTATTGAACAGCTCTCCAAGGACATTTGCTTTATACTTTTAATTTCCTCACCCACACCATCACTGCCCTCTCTGCATATTTTACAAGGACAGTGAGACTACCCTTGAAGAGGCTGAGGCATTAAAAAATCATCTGAGAAACCTCGTCCATGCATCCTGAAGGTGACCAGAGAAATTAATTTATTCCTGAGGAATAGTGCTGGACCATCTCAGGGTCAGAAACAGGATCTGTGTGTTTGTTCTGAGGAAGAAGAGACGGTTTAATGTTTGGAGCGTCTCTGCAGGAGGAGGAAATAAAGCCGAATGTTCTTACTTCAGCGAGGCTCAAAGGGAGAATGACTGACACTTTTAATCCTTGGTGGTGCAGTTTGAAGATAGAGCAGCGCTGCTTGTTTTGCTGCTTCAAATGTAGAACAATTATAGAAAAAGAAGCACAAATATGGATGTTTCTTTACTCTTTACCACTACATTTATTCCCCCGACGGCTGCTTTTCATGTTTTCTGTTTGGATTTACAGAGTTTTTTACATAAAAGCAGAAGAACAACAAACTCTTCGTCTGTCATTTTGTATTACAGAGAAATGCTACCAAACTACGGGATAGGGGAGTGCCCCTTCAGTAAACAACACAGATAAGGAGTTTTTTAGGCCCTCTCAGTGCACAGAACATGGTGAAGGGCCCTCCAGGATGTCCTCCCGATGGACAAAAGGTAGTAAAGTCCTCTTTAGGGGTCAAAATGTGATGCAGCTCATTTATACTGGACAAAACATGACCCAGCACCTTCCAGGTGCCCTCTCAGTGCACAGAATACAATCAAACTCAATAAGTGGGGTCTTACCAGTGGATGAATCATGATCTAATGCCCTCCACATTACCCTTTGACCTGTATATACACAAAACTGCACCCACTTTTGGAGCCATCCAGTCCTCAAAATTACGAAAGTGTCCTCTAGAATTCCCTCTGACTAGACAAATCCTAACAAAGTGCCTCCAAAGTGGCCCTTTCAATGGACAAAAAGTTAAAAAAGCTCCTTCCAGGGAGCGTCCCATTGGACAAAACATGATCTAGGAGGCTCTACCAGTGGACAAATCATGATAAAGTGCCCTCTGGAGTGCTTCTTTAATGGACAAAAGATACTAAGATGTCCCTTTAGGATCCTTTCCAGTGGGCATCATGTGATAATGCATGCTTATGGACGTCCTCTCAGTGGACGAGACATGATAAAAAAAAAGCCCTCCAGTGGACAACACATGATAAAGAGCTTTTTAGGGTGCCCTCTCAGTGCACAGAATATGGTGAAGGGCCCTCCAGGATGTCCTCCCGATGGACAAAAGGTGGTAAAGTCCTCTTTAGAGGACAAAATGTGCTCAAGGTCACATCAGGAAAAACTAACATTGGACAAAACCTGACCCAGCACCTTCCAGGTGCCCTGGAACAAAATGGCCGATTCTTACAAGTTGCACCTCGTTGTAAAGGCGACTAATCAGGCTTTAGAAAGATCTGAAATACTGAACCAAAGGGTTTTATGAAAGGGACAAATAATCGACTGATTTAATGATTAGAACAGGACAGATAGATAGTCTTTATTGTCCCAAAGGGAATCGTTTTCAGTCTTTACCAACAAGAAAACCTTCACATCATGGGTCACCAGTTAGCACGGTCACCTGTGGAAGTATAACACCGGGTCTTGTCCAAAACATCAGCAGCATTTGTAGCATTTGTTTAATGTGCACGGATGAGATGGGCAGCAGTGGATCATCAGTGAGCTGTTAATTAGACAAAGCTCAGGAACACGTCTGTATGAACCTTCAATCTGAAGTCTAAAACTGTTAGAGATTACTGATGCTATCATCAGCACCGAGGATCAAATTAAACCAAAATTTAGCACCTTGTGACTGCCAGCTTAACAAAAAAACTTTTTAACTCAGTCCTGATTGTGAAAAATCAAAGTACAGTGTTAAAATCTGAGTTGGGATTAGCAAACGCAAGTTAAGTTTCTAACTTAAGCTGACTCACGGTAACATCATGATGTGTTCAAGAACAGCTCAGAAAAATGACAAAATGAATGAATAATAAACTGACGGGTTTGAACGTGTCATCAGCAGGAAGAAACCTGAATGAACAAGCATTTCCCAGGTACTGCAGTTGTCTGTAAATGTTTATTAGATTAGAGGATAAACAGAGCAGTGAAGAAACTGTGGCTCACATGTAAGAAGCTCTTTTACTTAAGTTTAAATATGGTGTTCATTCAGATTTCGGTTGACTGTTGGTGTGACTTCAACTAAAATATAAATCTGAGGTTTAAAAATACTGTATAACTACATAAACACAGACAAACGTGGTTTATGAAGAGCTGTTAAAAGCCACTTTCAGCATGAATTTTCCTCAATATTCTAATAAATTAATACAAACGTGACTTTTCACGTCCTGAAAACTGTTATTCCCTCCTGATAAATCCCATTAAAGATGTTGGTGCAGTATTAACAAACAAAGTTTATCAGATATCATAATATAAACAGCGTAATGACATGATTCATGTTTTTTTTTCTCTTATTCTTTGATAATGGAGAAACCAGCACTATCTCTCTCTCTCTTTTATAAATTATTTAATGCTTGTAGAGGCAAAATCTACTAAAAGTCTTTATTTAAGAAAAACAAGGGGGATCATATTTTAATAATCAAAAAAAGTTAGGTCATAATTATGAGATACTTGGTCATAATTATGCCTTAACTTTTTTTTTTTTTTACTTTTTCTATTTTTGTTCGGCAGAAATGGGCTTTCATAAATCGCCGACCCCTGATTTCGACACTCAACTGTTAAAGTAAAACATCTTCTGTGTCCTGCTCCTCCAAACGTCCCGAGGCTGCCACAGCAGAGCAAACTGACGTTTGGCATGAAAGAGAAACTTAACAAAGTGCTGACTCAGTGTTTCTGAAAGTCCACAGTTAGTAGAGAAGTGTCAGCTGTGAGGGGAAATCCTCAGACTAACGATGAGAACACAAATGTTCAGGTCTTTTCATGTCAGGTGTTGGCAGAGAGGAAGGATTCATCTGACCGTGTCTCTGAGGCTAATGAAACAGTTACATAAGGCAGCATTTGCATTTTAAAAGGTACGTCCAACACTTCACAGTTCACGCTGAGCTGCAGAGCGCCAATCTCCGGGGATTGCTCCGGCGTTGCATTTGAGGACTTGATGAGTCGTTTTCTCGCCGCCTTCGGACCCGGACACAACAGCGCCTTTCATGTTCCCCGCATGGCTCGCACAACGCTCAAATTAAATCTCTAATGAGTGTCATCTTAACACTTTACAAACTTCTGCAGTGCCAAAGTTCTCCGCCGCTCTCCTGTCAGCCATCAGGGCTGAAGCAGGGCTCGGGCGTTACTGATTTCCTCCGATGGGATACACCTCTTCTCCCACGGCGTTGCATTTTTTCGCTGCTGTATGAACTCGGTGGCACATCTCCCCCGCAGCTTTAATTAATAGCTTTGTGCTTCCTTCAGCTCAGCTCCCTCAGACTAATTGCCAGCAGAAGCATCTTTGCTAATCCAATTTGGAGCCCTGAATAATCTCCAGGAGTGTCTTTGGTGTTACCGAGTATTTTTGTGGGAATTTGCTGGTCTCACAGTTAAAAAGAGTATTTCATTAATCTGACTGGAGTTAGTAATATCTCCTCTTTGCAGCTCATATCTATGTTTTACGGTGCACCATGCTCTCTGAATGGTCCTGCAGTGCAGGGCTGAACGGTTTCAGTAAAAGATCTAACTGTGATTTTTCTGTCAGATATTGTGATTTTAATTCGATTCACGATTTTCTTCAAATCAAGCTTCAGCGCAATATTCATTACGTGTACAGTACAGACAACAGTAAGGAAATCAATGATCAAAAGCACATAACACATTATTCATCATCTAATATTGACGATGAATAATCTGTTCTCATTATTTAAGGGATACTCCAACTTCTCCTCCTAAACAGAGACTTTGTGTTGTTGACCTGCTGACCAGCACTTCTGTAAATGTAAATTTGTTAAATAGTGTGTGTAAAATAGTTGACACAACAACAGAAATTGCAGCTTTGGTGATCACGATGGTGTTGTCTGAAAGAGCGATTTTGATCTGAAAACGATAAATCTTTCAGCCTCACTGCAGTGTATGTGTAGCCTTATATCACATAACTGTATTACCGTAACCGTGACTACCAACATAGACCTGCTGCTTTGGACCTGCCTGACTCCAACATCAACCATCAACATCATTTAACATCGATTCTCATTTTAAAGATGAAACTTAATTAATGAATCAGTCCCCTCCACGTAATAATTTAGCTGTTGATTATATTAGGACAATCTCTGTGTCCATGGTTGTAAACAAAAACAGGATTATGATAAGTAAGAATTCATGCTGTGGGTCAGCAGATCATACGTTTTCACATTAGTTCCTATGTTTCTGTCAGTTTGGATCATCTAAAGGAAACATTATTGACCATCAGATCTTAATAATTTAAACTCAGGTTTTGTCCTGTTACACTCTTGGATGGCAGGCAGTATGAGTGGTTGTGAAATCTTATATTGAGGAGAACATTTATTAGGCCGACCACATCAAAAATAAACAAAAATGGCAAATCAATCAAACACTTTTCTAAAAAGTGTTTGCAGTTAAAAAAGGGACATCGTTCCAACATTTAGAAACACTGATACAAGATGAAGTAATATAAAGGGGTAAAAAAAAGAGTCACAACAAGAGGCAAGCTAACACTACCCACTGACTCCCAGTGTTTGAGCTCAGCTAACTAGCGGTGGGCCCGTCTCAGATCTGATTTTTATTTGTTTCTTCGTTTGTTTGTTCTCACTGATCTTGAATACGTGGTCTATAACAGACCCCAGAGTGAGCAGGTCACAGTCATTAATGACCAAAATCCAGAACACCAGAGCTGCTCCACAGCAGATAAATCAGCCTATAAGAAACTCCCACTGACCAATCAGCTCCAGTGGATATCCTGATATATCACAACACTAAACAGGAATACTGTTCAGAGTGAGCAGAGCTGCAGCACTGATTCATGCACTGTTTTTCAAAGGGGGTGGCGGTTTGAGAGCCTCTCAGGCCTCACACAGACCTGCACCACCTCTCCACGGCCGCATGGTGTCAGTATGTAGCCGTGAATCTGCTCCAGGAGAGGCCGCCTGCAGCCCTCAGCTGAGAAATATGTGTGTGGGGACTTAATGGCTGTGTTATGTTGTTGTTTGGATGGAGTCTGGGGGCGGTCAGTACAAACTGAAGCTACACACTCAGCTGCAGCCAGCTGGACAAGACTTTAATTTACTAAAGTGACTGTCTGGAAGAGTTGTGGGCCTTTCAACCTCTAGGAAGCTGCAGAGAATTTACTATACACTCTGTCTTTAAGCTGTCTGAACCACACACAGTCTGTGTGTTTTTGAGGAGGATACATCCCTGACCTCTGACCCTGAGAGAAGGCACCACACTGAACACTTAAACTCAAACGGCCTCAGAGCTCATGCCTTCATATATTTGTTTTCTGTGTAAATAGTGAGGACGAGAAGCCCTTTCAAACACCACAGTGGGTCCGGAAGCACTTGGAGGCTAATTATCTGGATTAACTAACCCTCTGATTGCAGTAACAAGGTTCTGTTGTGTCACATCGTTTGAATTAATGAGGCAGTCTGATGAGAGACTGTTACCAATCAGACTGGAGTAAATAAGGACGACTGTTTCACAGCAGAACCATTAGGTCTCATTTTCCTGCAGCCAGTGGCTCACCTTGGTTTGGCTGCAGCAGTTTGTCCCAATCAAAGAAAATCCTGGTGGCAGATGAATCAAACAGGCCTCAGATGGACTGTGGTGCACAGATGGAGTCGATCTGAAGGACGCATTCTGGTTTTGTTGGTCCTGCTGAGAGATTAAAACATCCCAGTTTGAAGAATTACTTTACTTTGATCAGGAATGAACAAGGATTAGTTTACAAGTCTGGATGAATAATAACCATGCCACGTCTTTAATGATGATATATCTTTACCTGTTATGCTCCAGCGTGATGTCTTTATGTACTTTAAAGGGTAGTGAGGCCTTCAGCAGGATAGGATACAGCACTTTGAGTCCAGATGTGGGAGTCTGGAATGACATTACATGAATAAAAAAAGAATACTCAACTGAATACTCTACAAAGATTTAATCTTCAAACTGAAAAACTGTGTTACTGTGTTGCAAATATTTACTGATTTATGAATTTCAACACATTCAAAAGAAGCTGGGACAGGGGCCTGTTCACCTCTGTGTTACTTCACCTTTCCTTTAACAACTCTCAGTAAGTGAACTGAGGACACTGATGAAGCTTTGCAGGTGAATTCTTGCTCATTCTTGATGTTCGACTTCAGTGTCTCAACAGTCTGGGATGGAGTATATGTTGCTCCTAAACCTGTATGTACCTTTCAGCATTAATGGAGCCTTCACAGGTGTGCAGGTTACCCATGCCATGGGCACTAACACCCCCCCATACCATCACAGATGCTGTCTTTTGACCTTTGCTCTGATAACAGTCTGGATGGTCCTTTTCCTCTTTAGCCCGGAGGACACCACGTCCATGATGTCCATAAACAGTCTGAAATGTGGACTCAGACCACAGCAGACTTTTCCACTTTGCCTCAGTCCATCTCAGATGAGCTCGGCCCAGAGAAGCCGGCGGTGTTTCTGGGTGTTGTTGATATTTGTCTTTGTCTTTGCATGGTAGAGTTTGACCTTGACCTTGTAGATGTAGAGATGAACTGTGTTAACTGACGATGGTTTTCTGAAGTGTTCCTGAGCCCACGTGCTGATATCCTTTACAGAATGATGCTGCTTTATAATGCAGTGCTGCCTGAGGGATCACAGGTCACAGGCATTCAGTGATGGTTTTCAGCCTTTGCAGCTTGTGGCAGAGATGTCTCAGATTCTCTGAATCTTTTATGATATTATGGGCTGTAGATGGACTGAGATTGTGTCAGCTTTCAGAGTTTTTAATGGCTGAGTATATTTTACTAACGGTTCTGCAGAAAACAATACAGCCTATTTTAGCTCTATTTTCTCAGGATTAATGCTATTTTTAATGTTTTTGTGGTCAATTTTGTCATATTTTCTATATTTATATGCATTTTTGACATATTATGAATTGACTTAAGGGCCATATTTAGTGAGAAGGAGGTCCACATGTGGTCCTTAAGCCACTTGTTTCCCACCTCTGCTCCGAAACATCAGCCTCCTGCTGTTTTTGATCACTAAAGCCAACATGAAGATACACGGCTGTATATGTGCAGCTGAACATTGAGACTTTAGGACGACAGAATCCTCTTGGAGTTCATCTGGACTAATACTGCTTTAGCTCTAACTGGTGAATGAAACAGCACTCTAGGTCTGTACATCTGTAGAAACAGAACACTGCACTCATACTGTGCTGCACAAAGAAATGATCTTCGCTTCCTCCCTCCATGTGGGAGCAGCATCACTCACATGATGTACGTCTGTTGATCCGTCCAACAGGAAGACAAACGGCCAGAGAGGAGAGGAATCAATGAGGGGTGGCTTCAGATCAATCCTGCGGTCGCTCAGGAACAGGCTCCACGCGACCCCAGACTCATTTAGAGTGACAAAGACTAAACATGCTACCGCCCGCACACAGAAATCTACATCCCTCAGATCTGTCACCTCCTCAATCTAACGGTAATGACCCCGCAGCGACGCCATTTTGAGGCACGCAATTTAAAGAAAAAATGATCTGGAGGGGAAGAAGAAAGGGAGTGAGGGTGGTGGACGGGGGGTTTGCTCTGAGTCATTAGCTCTATGAGAGCACCACTGCTCCAGGACTAATTGAGTATCAGCATGAGCCATGAGCTGCTCAGCCTCAAAGCTGCTGCGGTAAGCACGAGCAGGTGGGCGGCCGGAGAGGTGAAGTCTGCAAAAACGAATCCAAACGAGGATGTTTGTGGTGCAGGAAGGGGCAACGTGAAGGTTTAAAGTTACTCCAGGAGGTCAACACCTGCACCCTGATCTGAAATTAATGATGGCAGCTCTGAGGCTGGTAATTACATCCACTGCCTCTGGTCATGTGTGAAGTTACAAAGGTACTGGTCTAGTGCTGTGAATGAACCTTCTGCTGTTTTTGGTGTCCCAATACGATGGACCCTCTGCGCCTGATACTTGGTCTCCGGGATGGTCGGATCGCTGAGGAGACTTTTCAACAGACTGACTTTTGCTGTTAGAAAGAACATTTACTCACCTGGATAAATGAATGAATGAATGAATTAAATTTATTCCGGTGCAGTTGCAATAAAACAACTGAGAAGATCAAAGTAAAAATTCAAAGTTTTCAAGGTGACCGAAAGGGGGCAGGCAGAAGCTAAAGCTTATTTAAGCCTACCCCTTCAACAAAAACATAGCTATCACAGAAAAAATCCACAGCATGAATAATGCTGATGTATTGTTGCTGTTTACATTCAATAGATATATACACATAATAACATAGACATATTAACTTACATAATCCATGGTGTATTTCAAAACCAATTGATTCTAATAGAGTCTTTGAGCCTTACCAATGCTGTGCATGTTTTTATATTTTCAGAAGAAGAATTCCACAAATTAACCCTGTAACTGACGGACAATGAGATTTGGCATTTGTGCGTATTTTTGGTTTTTGAAACATAAATGTTCCTCTAAGGTTGTATTGACTGTCTCTCATCATAAACAGTTGTTTTGATGAAGAATACTACTCCAACAAAAAAATCATGGCACAGCACTGTTATGGACTGCATTCTAGTGAAAGCATCACATGCAAGCTTGTCTCCAAAACAGATGCCTATATAAGGTCTGGGAACCTTAGTTGCAGCATATTGGGCCCACGCTGTCGTCCTCCTAGCTTTTGGATTACCCAGATCAGCCTAACCTGTCTTTATGACTTTGTTTTAAGTGCTCACTATCAAACAGGCACCTTGCAGCCTTGCTATGTTTGTATTTGCTGTATTAACGTCTCGTCTCTCGCCCTGTCTTGCTGCAGGAGGGGAAGGGAGGGGGCTGCATGTGAAATTTGCCCACAGTCATTAATTTCTATTTCATAATTATTTTCATTTACTGTACCCACATGTCCAAACTCTGTTGTTTGTTTTTTCCTCCTTCTCAGTCATGTCTGAGCAGTTCTGAGTTTGTGTTTTGAGAAAATGTAATAATCATTTTTTCAACAATAAAATTCATGATGCACGATCAGCTGAGAGGTTTGTTGAAGCACAGTGTCCTCATTCTGCTGCTTAATCACTGCTGAGATTTAATTTCAGCCCAAAGCATGGTGATGTGATTTGAGCCTCTGGTTCATCGCTCAAGTCCTTACAGACGGAAAAACCTTCCCTTTAATGGTCTTCATCACCAAACCAACTCCAGCACTGATCTGGAGACCCTCTCTTCTCCTGCCTCTGTTGTTGTTGATGTTACTCTTATGGCTCAGCGTGAAACTGTCTTTATCCAGATCACAGTTCTCAAACTGCTGACATCATCACTGTAGATGGTATTAAGCCACCGTTAGCCGCTCTGCAGACTTCCTCGTGGCCTGGGTAAGAGGATTGATTTCATTTCTGTGCAGAAACACCTCCATAACAGGATAAAAGAGTTTTTCTCTGCTGCGGCTGCTGATCACAGTGATCTGTGGGTTAATCTCTGGCTCTCCACCAACATTCACTAAAGTCTGAGTCTGTTACCGACATCCAATTATCTTCTTTGTCACTTACTCCTCAGCGGCTCGGCTCTCCAAAGTCCACGTAGAGTCAAAGTTTTTCTTCCTCTCTCAGGGATGCAGATGACATATTTCTGTCTGACATTCGAGTCACATAAACAATTAACTTCTGACCTGCGGAGTAATCAGCTCGACTGGCGCAGCGCAGGAGAGGCAGGAACTCAAAGAGACAATTTTCTTTCTCCTGCGAGGGAGGCGGCAGAAAGCGGCCTCTAATCTCCGCTCAGTGATTAGAGGAAGAGTTGAGAGGAAAGTGATGAGTTTATGAGAGTTGCTGTAACCTCAATATGGTGGAGGAATGAGAGTGTGATCGTGGAGGGAGAAGATATCAGAGTTAATTTAAGGTTGTGACAGTAATATTTCATAAGACCAACCACAACAGATACGGGATGTAGTGATTTATGGGGCCAGAATAAGGAGGGTGTCCGAACACAAACATGTCTGACAGTTTGATCAGCGGGTCAAACCTTCAGGGTGTAAAGATCCACCTCCTCCTCAGGCTTAGAGCCACTTTCACTAAACCACATTTGGGCAAACTTTTGCAGACGTATGGGGAACGTTGAGTCATGTTTAGCTAGGTCAGGTCATGCAGAACTAAGTCAACGTCACTTTGGCAACGCTGATGTTTGACGGGTACATTGACAAGTTTCATGCATGTTCAAAAATAGTTGACGTTTGATCGAACACACCTGGAAACACCAGCGAGAGTTGACCTCTGCTGACCTTCGCTACTCAGTTACAGCTGCGTCCATCCCTGATGCCTAACTGGTTTTACTCCTCTGCTTCATTCTTTGGCTTTTCCAATTTTTTATAATCATATTTATATAAATATGTTTATGTCTTTATATATATTCTACTGCTTTATTAAAATTTATTCTCTTTATTTACATACTTATAGCTTTTATCTCTGTATTTTTGGTCCTCCTGGTCTAATTATGTTGAAATGCTGTTATCCGACTTTATTCTTCTTCTTCTTTTTCTTCTTCTTATTCTTCCCTCAACTATTTGGACCTTTTCACAGCTTTCAAATTTGCACAGATTTTCACATAAAAAAATTGAGCAGTGCAGCATGTTCAGGAGAGGTGGGCTTGTATTTTTCACATGTGTAACTGTTACAGTTTTTACAGTAAAAATGATTTTCTGCAGATATTTTGCATTGAAGTCAATGGGAGATTTTTGCAGGTCTGCCGAAAAGTGCTTCAACTTTCAGTCTGTACAGCTTCGACATACTTCCACCTACAGACTTCATTCTTGCTTTGACAGATTCACTGATCTCTCAACTATTTTTACATGTGTTCAGCTTTTTGCTACTTTCTAGAGTTTTTGAGATATCACCGTTTAAGCAACACTAAGTTTGGAGGATTTCTCTGTTCTTAGAGCGTGTCACGTGACCTGTTAGAGCGTGAGCTTCGCCTAAAAATTCTAAAATTTCTAGCGGATAAACTGCAATAAAAGATTCAAACTTTGTTCCACAGATATGATTTATACATCAAAATAAAGGTACACTTCTCCTCCTTCAGCTGAAATTCGTTTCAACCTCGACATTGACATCGTTTTGTCTCAGTGAGCTTCAGAGCCACGGGTATCCCGCAAAGTCCTCCGTCTACTCCAATTGAAATTTTCTTCCCCAGAGAACTGATCGCTTCACTTTGAAGCCCGTTTTTAAACTGCTCTCGTGTCAACATTTTCTACGGTACATACATGAAACTTACATCAATCTTTTCAGGAGATTCTTGGGATGCTCATGGGGTAGCCCTTTTTTTGATAGTTATCACGGTTTTGGAACAGCATTAGCCCGTATACCCGGAAGTACCCAGCTTAACTTCACCGTTCTGTACAAACAAACAGCATCATTACGTAGTCTGCTGCTGTATGGGCGGGTGTGTCAGTGTGACCTATATGAGCTGTTGGCTGAGCAGTTAGCATACCTATTCTTTTATCCGGAGACTGGGGTTCGATTCCTGGTAGAGACCATTTTTATACTATCGTGCATATTTCAGAAAATACATAAACACGCATGCTGCTCATTACATTCTTTGCCATTTTACTCCTCAAAAATTCACGCCTGCCAGCTGTCACGCATTACTCGTGAGACCCACACATTTCATTGGCGTATCACCACCTTCGTCTGCTCATCTTCTCAGTGTACAGCGTCATGACACAGACATGCGAGAAGGATTCTGGGAAATGTAGGCTGATGTACGCCGACACCATACGACAGCGCCAAGTCCGCTCCAAGCACTGCTGTCACACAAAACACTGCTCGCCATGTATTTTCACATCGATATTAAATGTGACACGAGCTCCGTCTCTTCATGTTACTGCTTTGCAAAGTCAGCTGGCCCTCGTCCTCACTGTCCAGCCTAATGACACAGACATGCGCAAAGGATTGTGGGAAATGTAGGCTGATGTAGGCCGACAGCTTCACTTTCCAGCCCGTTTTTAAACTCCTCTCGTGTCAACATTTTCTACAGTACAGACACGAAGCTTACATCAATCGTTTCAGCTGATTGTTGTGATGCTCATGGTGCAGTCCTTTTTTTGATAGCTATCACGGTTTTGGCACAGCATTAGGTCGTATACCTGGAAGTCCCCAGCTTTATCATCGACCCACATTAAATGTCACACTGCCTCCGCCTCTTCATGTTAGTGCTTTGCAAAGTCAGCAGGCAGAGCAGCTCCTCTTCCTCGACCTCAGTCTACAGCGTCATGACAGAGAAATGGAAAACAATGCGCAAGGTTAGTGGGAAATGTAGGCTTTCACATTCATTTCACAAGAAAATACTACGCGGCAGTGCGCTCGACTCTGACAGCTCTGACGCCCGCGGACTCTGCTCTACAGTTCGCCAGACTCTGGCTGCATACGCAGGTATACGCCATATACCCACTAGAAAACGCCCCGAAATACCATATAACCACTACAAAATGTGCAAGGATACGTATAGCAGCATGCTTGTGTGACTTTCACTTTCTCTCAGCGTGTGTGTGTGTGTGCGCTCCTCCGTCTGCCGGTGAGCGTAAAGACGCAGATAGACGCACATCGCGGGGACAGTGAGGGATCATCAGTCACTCTGTGTGATTTTACCATTCACACGGTGTCTTGACAGCTCATGTGCCCGGTTTAAGTGAACAAAAGACTTCAAAAACTAACGAGTCAGCCTTTCATTAATCAAAACTCTACATTCTTCATCAGTCCAGCTCTTGTTTTCACTCACTCACTGTTTTCTAAATAATAAATTCATCCTGAGGGATCCTCCATCACTTATTCTCCATGATATCAGAACAATCTTTGAAGGATCAAGCTTCAAATACAGTCTACTAGTGGAGTGGTTCTCAACCTGTAGGTGGAGGCCCATTGTGGGTCTCAGAGCTGTTTTCAGTGGACGGTGTATTAATCTGGTCAAATTGTGGTAAAAATGTCTTCAGTGTATGGAGGCCCTAAGAGGACAAACATCATCAGAGTATGTCAGATTATACCAACTAGAATAACCAGACTACACACAAATATTACACTGTTTTACATTTCTCTACTCAGATATTCCTGTCCAGATTTACAAATTCATGTATGTAGGCTATTATTACTTTGAGTTTGATGTTCAAGTATAGATTTGTTGATTTAAAAATGAAGTAGTGATAACTTTGACCTAGATGTTAACTTGAGCAGATCAAGTTTCTAATGACATTCTGAGCGTTAATGTCCACTCCTTATTGTCCTCCAATGAAAATCACCTCTGTTTACATTAATGTTCAGGTCAGATGCTTTTATACTGGATAGTTCATAGTGTTGTGGACTTGTAGCCTACAGATTGATGCCAAAACATTTTTCATTTACTAAAGGAAAATGTAATCTAGGCTAATTATGCAAATTCAGTTGCACTTCATAATTTAACCCTTTAAAGCCTAAATGCACTAATAATAGCCAGAACATTCATTTTTTTGGAGCTGAAATGTTTATTTCACTTCCTACTGAAATCCAACAAAATCACAATTTCCATAACATTTAACATATATATATTTTTAGCAGCAGAGTTGCTGACTCTTCCTCCGGTGGCCCGGGTTCAAATTCTGGCGAAGGCAGTTGCACTTTTCAACTGTGTGTCCAACACAGACTGCTGATTACTACAGCTCCTTGCTGTATGCATCTGGCTGCTGTCCTCTCAGTCTGGATGTCACAGGCTGTCAGTCATTCAACCTTTCATTCCATACAACTTTATTCTTTTCCTGTCTTTACAATGCAAATTTGTCAACACATTTCACACTTCTGCTACTGATTACAATCTATGTCATTTTAGCCCTGACAAATTTTACTCTTTTAATCATAGATTACAACTTCTTCATGGTGGCCAAACATTTATACAGCTTTCTGCAATTTCCTTTCACGTTTATTCATTTTCAGCTTTCTTTCACAACTGTAACCATTTTTATTACACATTTCCCACATTTGCAGCTGTGCTTCACTGCTTCAAACTATTTTATGTCCCATTTTCACATTTTCAGCTTTGTTCGCATTGCTTTTAGCCATTTCATTTCACAGTTCCAACATTCAGACTCAGCATTTCAACGCATTTGCTGCAAGGAAATGCAATTTTTCTAGTTTCAACTACTATTCCAATTATTTGGCCTTTTCTTTAGCCTCAAAATTAAATCCACGGTAGTTCCTGCTAACAGCACACATTTATTAGTGTGACCTTGACAAACAATCATGGATGACCTGCTGCTGTGGACCTGCTCCACTCCACGTGCATCAACCATCAACAGAAATGACATCATTTAAGATAAAGTCATACTTTTAGACCAGTTAAACCATTTTAATGGCAGTTCAGCTAGATGCTGTTATATTAATCAACATCATTCCTCTCAGGATTATATTCATTATAGATATTAATGTTAATATCAGACTGATCTCTCTGTCCATGGTTGTATTGATTATTCATCCATAGTAACTATCTTTACAAACACATAGACATGAGGACCCCCTGAAAATGAGATGCCACATCTCAAGGGGCTTACCTTTCATACATTTATATTCAACAAATATGGTGCTATATAAATAAAGATTGATTGAATCTATATTCAGCAGAGACAAATGTGGTGGACGGATTTATGATCTGGGTGTCCATGGGTTTGTCTCTATCATAAATTCTTATTTTTAGTCCCTTTGTCTCTGCCTGGATGGATCCATCTCTGGATGCATGTATGTGTATATACAAATATATTCATTTATATGTGTTTGTATAAATGCATAAATGTGTATCTATAAATAAAGAGTTTGTCTTCAGCCTGCTCTGTTGTAAAGTGCCTTGAGATAACACTTGTTATGAACTGGAGCTTTACAAATAAAGACTGATTGATTGAGGTTGAAGTTTGAGTTTTTAGTGTCTTTGATTTGTTTTCTTCATGCTTGAGTTCTTCTTTGTGAACCTTTGTTTTGAAAAGTGCTCTATAGATAAAGTTGTGAAGTTTTTATGGCGCACAGTGCTTGAACATCAGTGTTCTTTACTCTTTAAAACATTAAAAAATTATTCTGGTTGGTTATCTCTATCCTTAATAATGCCATAATATTTCACGTTGTAGAAAAGCCTGCCACAACTTTTAACAATCATGCATTCATGGAATAAGCAGCACTGCTAAATGTGCAGGTAGTTCCCAAAAAATGTGCCAAAATATCCTGCAACTGGAAGCCAGAGTAGCAGGATTATTTGTTGTCAGCCCTGAAACCATTCACAAACTTAGGCACCACCAACAAGACCTCACCTTTGTTATCGTAGCTGAAATGCTGGCAGATTATCTTGCGGCACGGTTCTGTTTCTGACTTAAGCTTCAGCTCTTCATTTAAATAGGAAGCACTGAGCCACTTTCTCATATTAGCACATTATTGTTTTCTCATGAGAGATAAAGAATAAATAACTGTCTCAAACTTAGAAAAACATTCATGTAGGTTCCTCAGGCCAGTATTTCGCGAGGTCTGCTCTGAGGACATCACTCCCTGAGATAAATGAAAATCCAATGCCACACAATCAGAGCCTCATTGATTCACAGTCAAAAATCCATCCAGTGACTTTGGAGGAGGTTCAACCTTCAGCGAGGTGTTTGTTTGGCTCAAAGTCAAACTTCATCACCTCAAATACTCCTGCAGTGCTGAAGTCCGCACACAGATTTAAAGTTTCAGGTCAGACTGAATCTAAATGCAGAGTTTGTAGCTGTAAGCATGACGGCCTTGTCTGCACCCTCAACCTTCATCTAAAGCGGTTTGGAGACGTGCTCCTCGGCCATGAAAGGACTCAGTCCTCCTCCGTTTGGCTCCATGTTTCCCTTCACTTCAGCTTTTGTGCTCAGCTTTCTGAGCAGGAGGAGCAGCAGGATATCAGGAGCCTACATCTGTCTCCTCGTAGTTTTGAGGTGTTCTCTGTATTTGTTCAGGATCATCCGCTCGTTCTGCTGCCTCGTCTGCAGATACTGTTCTTAAAGCAGACTTTCTCTGAGGCGGCAGGTGTCACATCTGAACAAACAGGTGATTAGATGTGCTGTCTTTATAAACGTAACTGTTGAGTACTGTACTATGTGAAACCCTTTTATTGGTACGAGTGAATGCATCATTAGTCCATTACACCGGTCCACAGTTGCTGCTTTGACAAATACAAGTGTCAATACTTTATTTTCATCCTTGAATAAAGTCAAAGTGATTGATCAGAAATCTGACTCAAATTGATATTTCCTGTGACCAGAAAACTTTAAAACCAGCATCAAGTCATCTAGGCACACAGTTTTTGAAGGACCTCTACAGGTAACATTTTGAGGAATTTCCCTCAGATCTTGTCTGGACGTAGTCTGCTCAGCTCCTTCTCTGTCTTCTGTTGATATCAGGGCTCTGTTGGGGCAAGACCATCACTTCTTCTTCACTCTGAAGATGGTTCTTCGTGACATTGGCTGGATTTTTGGGTCACTGTTCTGCTGCAGAATAAATTTGATGCAATCAGAGGCCTCCCAGATGGTCCTGCATGGTGGATAATCTGCTTGTGTTTCTCAGCATTGAGGACAACATTATCGGGCCATATCCTCAACTCCATCTGCAGAAACGCAGCCCCAAACTTGCTTGACACTCAGGTTCATTTTTTAATGCTGAGTTGTGGCCTTGATTGTACATCAGAGGTATGGATGCTCTGCTGCAGGCCTTCATGGAGGCAGTGTAGCTCGGTCTGTAAGGGCTTGTGCTGGGGCTGGAGGGTGGTCCGCTCAAGTCTTGATCAAACCATGCTGGGAGGTTGGTATAGTAGCTGGGGAGGTCCAGGCTATTATCCTCAGGCACTAGCACTGGTCATGGCAGTTGGTTAGGCAGCTTAAGGAGTTGGCATCCCCTGCCTCTGGAGCCTCGGGGACATACACTGCAAAAACTCAGATCTTAGCAACTTTATTTGTCGAATTTCAAGTCAAAAATATCATCAATAATTACTAAACTGTCATATTCATGCAACGAGTCCAGATGTTATCTTATTACAAGGAATAAAAGCAAAAATAAAGCATTGGATAACTTGTTATTATAAGAAAATATCTGCCAGTGAAACAAACAATATTTTACTCCTTGAGGGTCTTGAATTCGGGTACAGAAACTTATAGCACATCTTACTTCCCAGTCGTCGTCAAAGTAAAATTTGTCTGCCACACTGACAGATATTTCGACTAATAACAAGCAATTGAGGGTTTATTTTTTGTTTTTAAATTCTAGATGTGCAGCTTGACATGTCAGGCAATTCTGGCTTACAAAAAGTGTTGTGAGATTTTTAGAATTTAATCTGGATGAATAAAGTTTCTTAGATTTGAGTTTCTGTTGTGTAGGGTTTGCACCTTTACACCCTTAAGCTATACCTTAAGCAAAAACCTGCGAGTAAGGTAGGGTAAAGGTTCAGGTGATGCAGACGAGTCATTTGGAGCGATGAATGGCGACGCACTGGTTTTTGACAGCTTTACCTGATGCTCCTTCTGGACATCTCCAAATTTTGAAGGGGAGACTTATACCCTAGTTTTTGCTGTGACTGTGGACAAGCCAACTGGACTGAGTGTGCAATAACTGATCCTGCTATTTTCTTTTTTTTTTTTTTTTTTTTTACCTTTGTTAGCTATTTATTCTATCTTATTTTTTTCTTCTTAACTTTTTATCTAATTTATCTACTGTTTTTTACTCATTACATTTGTACATTGCACAGCACCACTGGTAAGGAGAACATCTCGTTTTTATTGTGTATACGGATACACTTTGTAAAATGACAGTTAAAGGAATCTTGGACTGTTCTGTTTTTTTTTTTTTTTAACTCAGGCTGTAGGTGATTGAAAATGTTAGAATAAAAATGATTTAATCGATTGCCCTCTAATGTCTTGGCTAAAATAGAGAGTTTAGATAGGTCTGTTGTTGTTTGGGCTAAAAGGGTCTGCAGTGACAAAACCTTCTGTAAAGTCTTCAGGGATCAGCTGATTTCTTTGTGTCCAACTCTTTAATGATTCATAGGGACTCAAATCAAAATTAGAGTTCATGGGCAGCACGTCTCCAGCTTTGGAAAGACAAAAAGAGTTTTGAATGGGCTTGGTTTCCAAACAGCAAGCTGGAGAACAAGGGAATTCAGTATTTTCATATTGTGTGTAATCAAATCAGTTATATTTGTGTCGATATGGGTCATGTTAGCTGTGTTGTGTCGCAAAGTAGTGCTAAAACAAAGTGGCTCAGCAGTGAAAAAGTAAGTTGTTGTAAATAATCTGTACTAAGGCTGAACGGTTTTAGGAAAAGATCTAATTGCGATTTTTCTGGCAGAGATTGTGACTTTAGTTTGATTGACAGTTTTCTTCAAATCAAGCTTCAGTGCAATATTCACTTTGTTTACAGTAGAGACAACAGTAAGGAAATCAATGATCAAAAGCACATAACACATTATTCATCATCTAATATTGATGATAAATAATCTGTTTTCATTATTTAAGGGATACTCCAACTTCTACTCCTAAACAGAGGCTTTGTGTTGTTGACCTGCTTACCAGCACTTTCGTAAATGCAAATTGCTGCAAATTTGTAAAATAGTTTGTGTGAAATAGTTGGCACAACAGATCCTGGGTTAAAAATTGCAGCCTTGGCGATCTCATGATTGTGTTGTCTTAAATTGAGAATTCGATCCAAAAACGTTAATCTTTCAGCCCTACTCTGTATGTAAAGTTAAATCACTCTAAACCACAATTCTTTCACTCCCCAGGGTCGTCGGCACCATCTGCAGCCATGTGTAGCCGTAGCTCCTGTCCTGACTTTTTCTGCACAGGTAGAGATCTGAGCTGTGTGACTGTGACCAATGTCCAAGCTCATGCCTTGTACTTCATATGACCTACGTCAAAACTCCTAAAATGTCCCTTCAGAAGACGCCTTACATAAGACAGTCATGTTAGCAGAGTTGAAATAGGCTCAGCTGAAACAGCAGAGTTATTAGATAATGAACCCTCAGTCTGAGTTTACCGGGGATTTCCCTCCAGCTGGATCCATCAGGACAGTGACGGCTCAGGCCTTCAGGTGGGGGTGTTGGCACTCCTTAGGTGGGATGTTGGGGGTGGGGGGGTGGGGGGGGTAAAGTGGGTCGAGATGTCCCGCCGAGGACAGGTGCAGTGTGAACAGGTTTCAGCAGGCTGAGAGGGTGTGAGCCAGAGTGTGAAATCAGAGTCTTGGTGATACAGACAGGCACAGGTGGGTCCTTGTCTCCGGGCGGAAAAGTGTCCGATGTGCTGAGTCGAGGGTCCAGCTCCGCCCGGCCGCTCTGGATTGAACCGGTAACACGCTCACACACACACACACACACACAGACGCTCGATTGTAGCACGGGGGGGGGGGGGTGTCAGGCAGCAGGCCATGAGTGCCAGGCGTGCACGACATGCCAACCATACCACATAAAATCCTGCTGAGCTCAGCTGTGGTGGAGCTGCAGAGTGAAGCTCAGGATGGAGCGAACTGTCAGACAGCGACTCTGTTCATCACCCTCCATCTACAGATGGGACCCTCTGTTTGTCTGATAGAAGAAAGACACAAAAATACTCTTTCACATCTCTGTCAGGTTTTCCTCTTTCGTTCTTCAGTTGCACGTTGACTTAATTTTGTAATTATTTTGGTCATAGTTTTCATCAACAACCTTTTTTCCCCTGATGAAAACTAGACAGTAACTAATAAAAACAAGGGCACATGGACAAAAACTCAAACTAAATTAACTGACATTTTCATCATAAAATCTAGACTAAAATGTTTGACAGAGACTTAATCCAATCAGACCTAATCTGGTCATGTAGAAAGTAGGGACAAGTTAGGAATATATCCAATCACAGCTACTTTGGTTGGTGGTGGTGGGATAAGTTGTGGAGCGATCCAATCAGAGCTCCTCTCTTTATGAATTGATATATTCATGTAGAGCAGGTTCACTGTTTGTTGTCAGTTCTGGTATTGTAACTGAGATGCTCTGCCAGGTAGCCTAAATAAAGGTGACTGCATTTCACACAAAAGTTCAATTTGTTTCTGTTCATTTATACATTCAGACTTTACTAGCATTCAATAAAGGGTTATTAGATGTTTGATTTTATCCAAGTGTAAAACATGACTTCAGAAATTCAAGGAAACATAAAAAATGCCTTACCCTTTACACTTCATATTTTAGTCGACTACATTTACAGTAGGTTTCAAACTGAGGGGTTGTACGGCACTATGAGCTCTTTAAGATAAACCAGTGCCTGTCCACTGAGAACTTTATAGGTGAGAAGAAGAATCTATTCTATATTTTATTGAAGCCAATGCAGTCAAGCTAATACAGGAGTAATGTGGTCTCTTCTCCTAGTTCTAGTCAGTGCACGTGCTGCAGCATTTTGAACCAGCTGAAGCGTCTTAAGAGACTTACTGGGACAGCCTGAAAAAAGAGAATTACAGTAGTCCAGTCTAGAGGTAACAAAAGCATGGACTAGCTTTTCAGCAGCTCATGAGAATAATGTCTAATCTCTATGATGGGCAAATTGGAATTAAAATCAGGCCTGAAATTATCTAGTATGAAGCAAACTTTTCCTACTCTTGTAGTTCAGCTGCAGCAAATTCCAATTTACAACAATAGTGCTCGTCCTGAAGCAGCACGGCCCAATCAGAGTCCTTTGGGCCGACAGCCTGAAGTGAGGGCTCGTACAGAGATTAGCAAAGATGCTAACGGCTCCCACCAGATTAAACTATTGTTGAAATATCTGCATAATTCCAGGAAGAATTTCCCTGAATGTTTTTCTGGCACGGTTGCAGACATTTTTGGTGTCGTCAAATGTTTGACTACAAGTGTTCCTCCTGAAAATGACACATCACAGAGTGTGGAAAAAAGCCCGGACTGACATTTTACAGCAATTCTTAAAGAAGCACTGGCTTCAGGAGAGGATCAACAGTGCAACAAAAAACACAGACAAAGAAAAATCCCACAGCAGAGCGGTCGGGGGAGTAAACGGTGATATATATCACATCATACATCAGCTGAAGCATCGCTCTCACAGAAGGTTTCAATCATAAAGCAGACACAGAGGATCAGCTCTCAGCTCGCCCTGCCAAACACAGCAACGGCTTCTCCTCCAGATCCTCCAATAAAACGTGCTGAAGAGAAGTCGGTGGACCAAATGACCGCCTGAGCAGAGGTAAGACGGAGGGCAAAATCTGCACGGCGCAGATGTAGGTCAGGTAAAATCAGACCACCGGTTTGACTGTAGGAAACAAGCAACACGAGGAAACAACAAGGACGAGGGTCAGCGAGCTCCTCCTGCTCCACAGCAGCCTAAAGCCTCATGGCTGTGTCCCCACTGCGGTGCGGCAGCTCGTTCAATCAGTTAGGAAGGATTTCATAAGGCGGTTTGAACCCTGTGATGTTCCTGGCAGCGCGGACATCATATAACAACTGTAATTTCTCCTCAGCATAAAAGGCTCTTTCATGGAAACGCTGGTGAAACGGCAGAAACGGCATATCAGATTGAGAAATGTAATAGTTTGCACTGAAGCCATTTTCGGGGAAAAGCAGTCGGTATTTTGCTCGGCGGGGGGGAGGGAACAGAAACGAGAGGGAGGGCAGCGGACTTGTCACTGTGTGTGCTGCGGCCGAGTGTGTTTCTGCAGCAGTGTTTATGAGCCGCTTAAATGCCTTCAAATGTGCTGTGGTTTGCGGCCCACAAGTCCTCCCTGAGCCCTGCAGGCGGGCTGCCAGCACAGCCAAGAGTGAAAATAAACAGAGCCGGCACAGCGAGGGGAGTTATGGAGGCTTTTAAAGGAGAGACTCACTTACTGAATCTTCTCCTGGCCTGTAAAATAACTCTCCTGCTAGTTTTTTAGTTTTATCTGCCTGTTGAAGAACATGCTGGCGATCTGCTCTCAGAGCTCGTGTTTGCACATGTGAACACGACGTTTTGAGTCCAACGGTCTTTTTTTAGCCTCCGATTACAGAGCTGAGCGAGTGAAATTAAAGAGATCAGAGCTGTGGTCCTCTAATTTACTGTCTGCGTGTTTGCTCATGCTTTAAAGGGGCCCTCCAATCAGCAGATCACAGAGTAATTTGTGATCACATCTTGTTGCAATCGAGCTCATATTCCACTCTGTAATTATATCATTGCCCTCTATATCCAGAGCTTAAGAATGTTAAATACTCCAGTGTTCTGCCGGGATGAAACTCTTGTTATCCTGTTTAGATCTGCAAACGCCTGTATGGTATGTGTCAGAAAGAAGGACATCTGGGGATGGGAACTGATATCATTCAGCGGGGTCCACACATGAAGATTATTGGACTGTTTTTGTCCCGACTTTCCCCCTTCATGAACAAGGACGGCAAACTCCAGATTATCTTCTGTTTTATAAGATTATCCTATCAGATTATCCTGAGGGTGTGTTCAGAGTGAATTTGTCCTGATAATCGGCTCTGACACGGGTCAGGTCGACAATCGTATATATTAAACTTGCTCAATATTTACGACCAAAAATCTTTGCGTGTGTGGGTAAAGCTGACGATTCCCGAGTCATGACTCAGACTATGTGATTAGTATATCAATGTGGATCGACTTGATCTCATTATTTATCTTATCTTATTTATTTATCTTTATTTATTTATTTTTCTCTGATTACTATTTGTGTTATGATATTAATACTATTTGCTTTATTTTGTTTATGTGTGATTATTTTTGTTATTATTATCATTAGTATTTGGGAGTTGGTTAATTATTAACTACTTGTGTAAGGCGAGGAGGTGGGACCAGGTAAGTTTGGACTTCCTCCTACTCTTTTTTACATCCACCAAGGAGGTTATGTTTTCACCAGGGTCTGTTTGTTTGTTTGTTTGTTTGTTTGTGAGCAGGATTATTCAAAAACTACTGGACTGATTTTGCTGAAATTTTCAGGAGATGTTGGTAAATGCCCAAATTAGAAATGATTAGATTTTGGTGATGATCCAGATAATGACCATTTAGGGAATGATCATTTTAGCTCAATAACTGTCTAACTTATAATGATGTCAACACGATTCTGAGTGGTAGTTGTGGGTTTCCAGGGTCATATCAGGGTCATGAATCATACTATGATGGTAACTTTATCATGAACTATTGATTATAGATATAACAGCAACATGTGAGCTACCTTGGTGGAGGTTTGTGCTCTCAGAGTGTTTTCTAATTGAACATGTAAATGACAAATTTATTTTGCGCTTTGGTTGTTGTTGTTTTTATTTATGTTCATTATTTGTTCTTGTTAAAAGACAGAGAAAACATGTCGTCTCATTCCACGTCCATGATGAATCTGAAACAGTGGCCCTAAAAGCATTTTGATTAGAGTATGTTAACAGCTGGAGCCAAATGTTCGTCTCATCATCTCTGATTGATCCTGAAGAAGAAGCTGATTGTTTATTCACACTGCACTCAAACTGACATTTCACATTTTCCTTTAAAATCAGCTCTTCCTCTGAGAGATTGTTCCACTTACTCCAAATTTTAACCTCAAGTTTTTTGCTGTTTCATGATATTTATCCTTTTGAAGAATCTGGATCATCTTCAAATGCTCTCTGGCTCAGACGGAAATGAAGTCTTCGCTGATGTTATTGAAGTATTTTTGATTCAATTATGAAGGTTTCTCCTTAATGGATTTGGAGGCAGAGGCCTCACAAGTCTCCTGGAGCTGCAGCTTCTTTTATGCAGAGTCAGAAACCTGCTGAGTCATGAGTTTGGAGATCAGACGGGGAACTGTCCTGATGAGACGCGTCTCTGTATGGTGATGGCATCGAGACATGATGCAACAGCTGGACAGTGTGCAAGCAGACAGCTGCTTCAGAGCAGGGGAGGAATTTTAAAGATGGATGTTTTAAAGGGAACAACTAAGAGTTTCAGCACGGAGCCCCAAACCACAGTCAGCAAAGACTGACTCCCTCAAGATTCAAGATTCAAAGTGTTTACTGTCATTTACACATTAAGGAACATGTGTCCCTGCACAATGAAATTTATACTCTGCTGTCCACAGGAATGCAGGTAAGAGGTAAAAAAATAAAAAGATTTAAATAGAACACAGAGAAGCAGCAAGAAAACACTGTACAACTATAAACACAGATAAATTCCAACTATACACATGTGTAAATCTCTCCTGGTCCTGAAGATGAAGTCACCTAATCGTCCTGTGCTGAGGTGTTAAGGGTCACTTCATCATCTCAAAAAAGGATCAGGGATGCCCCGAATACTTAGACGTCTTCAGTATTTATGCTCAGAAACCTTAATGTGACTGACGTGCACTTTAGACAGAATCTAATCAAAGTGTATCCGGTCTCTGCTCCACAAACCTCCGGCTCCTCGTCGGCAAAACAAAACAAACACGCCCCTCCCTGCAGGAGAGCGTCTGACACGAGCGCAGTGCCGGGCTGAAGTGAGACAAAATGGAAATCAGTCTGATTATAAGACCATTTAAATTCATCAGGTGGCCAAAAACACGGCAACAAATGAATGTGAATGTGGCTCAGTGTCTGCTCCATGTGTAAATAAGCCAGCACCGCGGCACCACAGCAGCTCTGGGGGGGTGTATGTGTGCTGACAGGATGGAGGCCATTTTAACGCCATCAGAGAGTTTGATTTATGACCATACATGTATGATTACCCATGACGAACACTCTGTAAATGTGTCTCCTTAAAGGGACAGTATGTAGAGTCACAGCACTGCTAAAACTCAGATCTAAGTGAGAGTATTTGTCCAATTTCAAGTCAAGAAAACCTTAGTAGACTTATTCAAAGGCACAATTTCCTAATATGTCTGGATTAAGATCTTATTTGAAGTTATAAAAACTAAAAATAAAGCCTGAGCTGCTTGTAATAAGTAAAATAATCTGCCAATGAGACAAGACAAATTTAATTAAAGGATCTTAAAATGATTTTTTTATCCAGAGCAGATTTTAAACCTGAATTTAAGAGTCAAACTTCTTTCATTGGCAGATATTTTCTTATCATTACAAGCAGTTCAATGCCTTATTTCTGCCTTTTATTTCATGTATTAAGATATTAATCTGGACTTGCTTAGTGAATGTGGATTAGAATGAATGTTTTAGATATTTCTGACTTGAAAATAGACAAACACAGTTGTTGAGATCTGAGTTTTGCAGTAAGCCTGCTGCTATTATGACTCATTGTTTGAGTTTGACAGAAATCCCTCAGACACGGACATCAGACATCATGTTGGCAAATAAGGGATGATCCGAGGGTGAAATGTGACCCTCTGATAAGTTAATCTTTTATTCACAGAAGACATTCAAGCAAAGTTAGGGGGAAATCTATTAAAGCATTCTAACCACAATCAATGAGAGAACAAAAACAACCTCAATAATTAATAAGCTAAAACTTGATAAGTTCACAAGCAAAGGATGCAGGCTCTCTGACCTTTGACCCTTTAAATCTAATTTGTGACATTTGTAGTTAATGATCATGTGCTTCCAGTTTTTCCTTTTTTTTGGTATTGTTGAATGTATTTGTTTGGTAATGTCCTGTCCACAGTTATTGAGTTTGTTAGGATTTTTCCTTTTAACAGTATTTATTGTTGCTTTTTATGTCTTTTAGGGCCCGACTAAGGACAGACATGACAAATTAGCTCAGGGTATAAATGCTGTAGTGTGCAGCAACATTCTCTTGCTTTTATCCCTTGCATATAAACATTAAATAAACGAAACAGGCTGTTTTAGAAACAACCTCCTACAAACTGCTAACTTAGGCAGTATTCAGTACATACTACAAAAAGTGTTCACAGCAGTCTGTAGTCTGATTGTCACACCTGACCAAGCTGATTCTCCTGCAACACAAAAACATTAAACACATAAATATAATCCAGATTATTTTAGTTATGTAAGCAAAACTGTGTGCTTTCCCTCCATAATCCAATAATTTAGCTGACTTCAGGTTCTGGTCTTGAAAACAAAAGTAAACGGTGGCTCAGCTAACAGCTAGCACCGCTGAATAAACGTCTATTTGAGGACTGAAAAAAAAGTCTAACTGTGATTTATTTGCATTTTCCTCTTATTTCTTTTCTTTTAAATTTTTATCAGTTGCCTCGATTACATCATTTTTTTCATTTTGGCTATTTTGGTGTGCATTAGCCTCCAAATCCTTCTTGACATCCTTCCTGCTATATTAAAATTATAGTGGAAAACTACAGAGTAGATAGGTCTCTGCTGAGCACTTATTTAGTAAGTAGTTTTATAAAAAGTCCATGATTATTATATTTTTATCTGTTGTCAATCATTTTTTGCCTCTAAAGCTTTTTGAACTGTAATTTATTTGGTATGCCTTAAAGTTGATATTCATTCATAGAAACGGTTCATTTTCATGTGTTCTTATGTAATGTTAATAGTTAAAAGCTAACTTTGTCTATGGGATTGTTTTATAGTTTATTGTTAGCAACATGCTACGCACGAACTAGCTTTCTCCATCTTGTTCAGCTGTTTCATTGTTAGCAGTGTGGTTGCTCAGTTTTTGGTCGAGTGTGTTTCCGTTCGATGATTGGAGTGAGGCACGACGACCCGCCAAACTATGTTTGCCCTGACAGCTCGGTTATTACAAGGTCCAAGAGGCAACAACAGCATTTTTTCTTCTTCATACAGCTAACAACTAGTTTTGATTTCTAATACGGTTGTTTTGTTTATCTGATCTTAATATTTTGTGTATTTATGGGTCTATCTAGTTATTTTTTTTTTTACTTATTCTGTTTTATATTTATCTTTTTATTATTTTTTTCTCCATTATATATTAATTATATTTTATTTATTTACGCATTATTTATATATACATAAAAATTCTGTATTGTACATGCACTGTCTATTTCTTTAAATATCTTTTGACTGTACAAGTGGATTGTGGGTTTGGGGGTTCATTTATGTTCAAATGTAAAAAGAAAATAACCTGTATTTTTGTACAATGGAATCTGGGACCAGCTTTTCACAAATAAAATTTAGATTAAAGAAAGGTTGTCTTTTTTTAATTGTCAGAGAGTTTAAAACCTTCTGGGCTGCATACTCATACAGCAGCAAAGTAAAGTCAAGATGGCACGAGGACGTCTCATTTCTCAGCCTGTCTTCAGTCACCTATCCCAGGGGGGACGGTGCACCCTTTAATTCGTCCCCCTCTGAAAAACCCTCCTCAGTCTGCACACTTCAAAGCCTCCAGACGTTAATTAGAAAAAGGACTTCTGAAAAGTGTCGTCCCGACTCCGTCACCCCGCTTTCCCAATCCATCAGCTGCTGACTTTTAGCAGAAAACTTCCTTTAGTGTCAGCCTCAGCGAGATGTTTCTGTCTCAGGACGAGATGAAAGCGGCCCGGGATGTTTAACAAACTAAATTAATGTCCGCCCTAATGAGGAGCGCTCTCAGATCTCTGCTGTGGAGTCCTGGAGGCCGAGCAGAAATGCAGCCTCTGCATTTGATCCTGAGACGGCAGATTGAGGTGATTCATTCCCTGGGCTAAAAGTTAGAATTAAAAACATTAAATCAGCTTTTTGAGCCTTGAAAACGAGCGGGATGGGAGTGACGAAGATGACAGTCAGCAAACAGGCTCACATTGACGAGAGTTTGAGATCCTCTCAGCCTTTCAAAGGTTTCTACATCCATCCACTTTGTTTGCATTACAGTCAGCGCTTAACTGCTAGTTAATGCCAGTGTTCATTTTGTTGACTAATTATTTTCGTCATAGTTTTCATTAACAACCTTTTTTCCCCTGATGAAAACTAGACAGTAACTCATAAAAACAAGTGCACATGGACAAAAACTCAAACTAAATTAACTGACATTTTCATCAACAGATAAAAACTAGACTAAAATGTTTGACAGAGACTTAATCCAATCAGACCTAATTTGGTCATGTAGAAAGTAGGGACAAGTTAGGAATATATCCAATCACAGCTGCCTTAGCTTGGTGGTGGTGGGATAAGTTGTGGAGCGATCCAATCAGAGCTCCTCTCTTTATGAATTGATATATTCATGTAGAGCAGGTTCACTGTTTGTTGTCAGTTCTGGTATTGTAACTGAGATGCTCTGCCAGGTAGCCTAAATAAAGGTGACTGCATTTCACACAAAAGTTCAATTTGTTTCTGTTCATTTATACATTCAGACTTTACTAGCATTCAATAAAGGGTTATTAGATGTTTGATTTTATCCAAGTGTAAAACATGACTTCAGAAATTCAAGGAAACATCAAAAATGCCTTACCCTTTACACTTCATATTTTAGTCGACTAAATTTACAGCAGATTTCATCGACTAAAATGTTGTGAAATGACTAAAACTAAAAGATACTGTGTTTTAGGCAAAAGACTATAACTAAAACTAAATTAAAAAGTGCTGTCAAACTTAACACTGGTTAATGCAAACAATCAATCAATCAATCTTTATTTGTATAGCACCAATTCATAACAAGTGTTATCTCAAGACACTTTACAATAGAGCACAAAGCTCTTCATATTATGGATACACATATATGCATAGATACATATATACATGTATAAAATACACATATACATATATACAAATATATACATCCAACACCCTACATGAATCCATATAGCCAATCATGAATCCCTCCATCATGGTGGCAAGAAAAAACCTTCTGTTAAGCAGCAGGAAATCTTGAATGTGGACCCCACAGGTCAGCAACTCAATGCATTCAGGCGCTTAGACATGGTCAACACCACCTGATGAAGTTCAAACTGAGCATCAAAGAAAGGTGGTTTAAGGGACTTTGTGGTATTTTAGTTGTTGGTCCATCAGAAACTGCTGATCTTCTGGGATTTTCACACACTGTCATCTCAACGGTTTACAGAGGATGGTCTGAAGAAGCGAAAATAAGATAAGATAAGATAGTCCTTTATTGATCCCCAAAGGGGAAATTCTGGTATTGCAGCAGTACAGGGCAAGTACAGGGATAGTAGCATGCATAAGACATAGATCAAGGAATAGAAGATATATACGATTATCAAAATTAACTAACATACTAAGCACTAAATTAACAGAGTAAGTGGCGTTCAATTATCAAATTAACTAACATACTAAAATAATAATTTAACACAGTACAAAACAGCTGAGCCTCCTGTGCAGTGCAGTAAAGATAAAAATAAAGTGACAGTGATATTAAAGTGACAATGTGAAATGTAGCAGCGCTTATGACCACACAGTAACAGTGCAAATTATTTACCTAGAGTGATGAACCATGATCAGGGATATGAATCAATAACAGTACAGTATGGATAGAGGTGGTTTGGAGCATATGGAGGGTTATTATAAATCTATTAAAGTGCAGTCCAGTGTCATATTGCTTGAGTACATCCATTGCTGTTTTGGGGGGGGGGGTGTCAGTGCAGTGACAGACTGTGGCCTCCGCCGCTGTTGTAAAGTCTGATGGTGGTGGGCACAAAGGAGCGCCTGAAGCGCTCAGTTCTGCTTCTGGGGGGGATGATGCGCTGGCTGAACGAGCTTCCCATGTCCCACAGCTTGTCGTGGAGGGGGTGAGAGGGGTTGTCCAGGATCGACATGATTTTGTCCTTGATCCTCCTCTCAGCCACAGTCTGTAGAGTGTCCAATTGAAGGCCCACCACAGAACGGGCCTTCTTCACCAGTTTGTTGAGCCTGTTGACCTCACCAGTCTTGATGCCGCCCCACCAGCACACTACAGCAAAGAAGAGTGCGCTGGCCACCACAGACTGGTAGAAGGTCTTCAGGAGCCTGCTGCAGATGCCAAATGACCTGAGTCTCCTCAGGAAGAACAGCCTGCTCTGTCCTTTCCTGAAGAGGGCATCTTTGTTGTGTGACCAGTCCAGTTTATCGTTAATGTGGACCCAAAGGTACAGGTACGAGTCCACCCTCTCCACTTCCTCCCCCTGGATGATGATGGGGGCCGGGGACCTCCTGCTCCTCCGGTAGTCCACCACCACCTCCTTGGTCTTGCTGATGTTGAGTTTCAGGTTGTTGCTGTCACACCATGTGACGAAGCTCTCGATCAGTCCTCTGTACTCCCCCTCGTTGTCGTCGGTGATACATCCAACAATGGAGGAGTCATCGGAAAACTTCTGGAGGTGACAGGAACCAGAGTTGAACCGGAAGTCTGAAGTGAAGAGGGTGAAGAGGAAGGGCGCCAGAACAGTTCCTTGGGGCACTCCGGTGTTGCTTGTTACCACCTCAGAGGCACAGCCATTCACCCTGACGTACTGCGGCCGGCCTGTGAGGTAGTCCAGTATCCAGGCTGTGGTGTCGGGGTGCAGTTGCATGTCCAGCAGCTTTTCCCCCAGGAGGCAGGGCCTGATGGTGTTGAAGGCACTAGAGAAGTCAAAGAACATGACTCTCACAGTGCCCCCTGGTCTCTCCAGGTGTGACAGGGCCCTGTGGGTGAGGAAGATGATGGCATCCTCCACGCCGATGTGCTGCTGGTATGCAAACTGCAGAGGATCCTGGAAAGCCGAGAGCAGAGTCCTCAGGTGCTGAAGAACCAGCCTCTCAAAGGTCTTCATGACATGTGACGTCAGTGCCACAGGTCTGTAATCATTGAGAGCGCTGGGACGTCCTTTTTTTGGTACCGGGACGATGCAGGAGGTCTTCCACAGTTCGGGCACCTTCATCAACCTCAGGGAGAGGTTAAAGAGGTGCTGAAAGACTCCAGCGAGCTGCCCGGCACACACCCTGAGGACCCTGGGGCTGATGTTGTCTGGCCCACTGGCTTTGTTGGTGCGGAAATATGCAGTGATCAGCCATTCTCTGGGCCAAAACTCCTGGTTGATGTCAGAGGTCAGAGGAGAATGGTCAGAGATGATAGAAACAACACAGGAACCCAAGAAGATAATTTCTGAACACACAAGTCCATAATTGAAGCAGATGGTCTACAGCAGAAGAAAACCACACCAGGGTCCAGTCCTGTCAGCTGAGAACAGGAAACTGAGGCTTTGTCTCACCAAAACTGGACCACAGAAGACTGTAAAAGTATTTCCTGGTCTGATGAGTCTGGATCTCTGCTCCACATTCAGACGTAGGCTCAGAGTTTGGTGTGAACATCATAAAGCATGGATCCATCCTGCCTTGGATCAGCGGTTCAGGCTGCTGCTGGTGGTCCCTTAGTCCCACCTGAGCATGGTTCAAACCCCACAGCCTACCTGAGGATTGTTGCTGACCATGTCCATCCCTTTATGACCACAGTGGACCATCTTCTGATGGAGACTTCAGCAGCTCCATGTCTCAGAGCTCAGATCATCTCACACTGGTTTCTTCACTGTACTCCAGAGGCCTCCACAGTCACCAGATCTCAATGCAGTAGAGCAGCTGTGGGATGTGGTGGAGCAGGAGCTTCTCATCATGGATGTTCAGCAGCTGTGTGATGCTGAATGGTTTATTTGTTTATTTGTTTATTTAAAAGGATCCCTATTAGCTGACGCCAAGACGACAGCTAGTCTTCCTGGGGTCCCGACAATCCATACAAAACACAATAATTACAATCTCAATTACTCACGATCTCAATTAAAAGAGAAAAAGAAAAAAACAACAACTCAAAAAGTACTTATTAAAATAAAAAGAACATTAAAATAACAAGAAGCAGCATCCCCTCATGTATCACATGACAAAACCACGCTCAGTCAAATAAGATGATATTATGGTGTTGAGAACAAATACGTTCTTAGTCTATTTTTAAAACCAGTTTTTCCCTTAATTTCACGAACCACAACTGGAAGATTGTTCCCAAACACAGTTGACCTATAGAATACAGTAGGGGTAAAGTAATCTGTCCACTATTCGCCCCTCTAGTGTAATGTGAATGCGTATTTGAGCAGTAAATTATGTTCTCAAAAAGAAATTTAGGAGTCTGAGTGTTAATAATTCTATGAAAGTATGTTAATAAATTAGCAGATAGTCTATGCTTGACCATCAGCCAAGCAAGACATTCATGCATTTCTGCAACACTAGTTCTTGAAGAACAACCAAGAACCAGTCTTGCAGCCTTGTTTTGAGCCACTTGTAATTTTCTTAGAAGACAGTTCGATGCAGCAGACCATACAACAGAACAGTAATCTAAATGACATAAAACCAATGTACAAACAACACGACTAAACAACTGTGAATTGAGAAACGGTGCACATTTACGCGTTATGGCAACCGCTCTACCCATTTTGGCAACAACTTTGTTGATGTGATCAATGGTGTGAATGGTATTGTATTGTACTGTAGTCTATCATAGTGGTGAGATGAGTAGTCAGACTGTAGGTTTAAGCAGTTTTTGGTGAATCAGAACTTTAGTTTCAAAAACAGCTGATGGTATGAACATGTTTTTCTCGGTCCAGAAAAGTTCGCTGCCTGAGGGGGGGTGAACTCGGAGTCCTGTGACAGTGATGGATTAGAAAACTTCAGGAGGAGCCTCGAAAACTCTGCTGCAGGCTCAGAGTGTGACTTCTACTAAAGAACAAAAACACCTGAACACGTGTCCTGAACCCGTATCAGTGTCTCCCAAACATCCTGAAGTAAACAATAATAAAATAACTCCTCCGTCAGTGTCTGTGATCATCCCTCTGTCAGGTCTGGGTAATAAAACACGGCCCAGCTCGGCCCGGCCCGCTGCAGCACGACCCTGCAGAGACATAATGAAGTGTGATGCCAGCTGTCAGCCTGCAGACTGATGCAGAAGCACAGGCCGTGATTTTACTGTAGATGTGGAGTTTTTCAGGGCTGCAGGGCTGGAGGAGGGCGGGGGGAGCACAGAAAGTCGTCTAATCAGGTGAAAGTCCACAGAGCCACCGGTCGGACAGATTCGGGCAGGTAGAGGAGCGAGCCCTGTAATTGGAAAATGTTTTTCTGCGTCAGTCTCAGCGTGACGTTTCCTGTTCCTGGACGGTAGAGGTTCAGACGAGGTGAGAGCTGATAACTGGATCACTGATCAAATATTCTCAGTTAAAATGTCTCTGTGATTCGACCGTGACATTCTGAGTGTTCACAAACAGACAAAGAGATGAAATCACAAGGCTACCTTCAGAGATTTGGATCTGTAGCTGCAGGTAAAATCTCAGATCTGATTGGATTTAACGGGAGCAGCTGAGGAGCTTTTAGAAAATGAAATAAAATGCATCTTTGATTTACTGAAACAAATCCACCATACAATGCATCTGATTTTATTTGGATTCGGAGAAATATTAACTTCAAGCTTTTATTTCACTCAGTTGATCACGTCTCTGTAATTTAGCCAAAACATAACAAATTAATGCTTTAAGTAAACAAGCTCGTCTGTTCAGGTCTGATTTTATAATGCACCTCAGCTTTGCTGATTCATCATTGAGCTTTTCTGTTTTCTTGTCCGTTTATGGACTCAGGAGGGCAGAACTTTACCTCAAGCTGTGTTAAAGCTCTTACTTTATTACAACAATCATCCTATTTTTTTTTAAAGCTTAGTTATAATCACTGGTTTAAAGCTATGGTAAATTATCATATAATTTTGATTGGAAACTTACGTAAAGCAAAATGATTAAGAAGCCCAAAAAACTCCCTTAAAAAGCCAAAAAGAAAGATCACCACAGAGAACTCCACTTTATGCATGAATTTAAATTCAAGGTCGAGAAATCAATCTCCACAAATTTTTCCATCCCTAGCAATAATCCTCAACACAACTATTCCACAAAAATGTCCTGAAAATCAGTTTAAAGGAGAGGGTAAAAACCCAAAGGCAGTGGTCACGATCCGAACACAAAAGCCCAAGAAAAGTCCTTCAAAACTCCAAAACTGAATTGTAATAATGAATCAAAGCCGATGCATTGCAAAAAAAAAATACAAAAATAATCAGAATGGGGGAGACTCACCGGTCTGGGAACACTTCCTTTCACCTCTGATACTCACAGCCGACCTTTGACCAGAGACAAAGGTCCTGCACAGAGGAGGGATCACCACAGCCCTAGAGGAGGATCTGGTCTCCTGTCTTGGAAACAGAGGCCTTGCAGCATTGCAGAGTTTCTTTCAGGATCACCAGCCAAATCTTTCCAAACATTTCCCCTTCTCCTCCCTCATTCTGCCTCACCCCCTCCCCCTCCTCACACCTGAGTCCACCTGGCTGCAGCAGGTCACCTGACGAGGCAGACTGCAGCTAATCAGACATCAACTTAAAGAAAACCAACAGCAAGACAGGGCGAGCGAATCAAAAAATTAGCCAACCCAACCCCCACACTCTGTGGCTCTGTCACAGCATCAGTAAAAACATGGATTATCTGAGTAACCCCTCAGTGATGGGGAAGATTTTTAAGGGTGCTGTCACACCTACATCATTTGATCAGGACTTTCAGACTTTTCAGTTTGATCCAGATCAAACTGGCAGGTGTGGACCAAATTGTACCATGGCTCGGTTCATGCCCAGAGTGAAAGCACTAATCTGTAAGGTCTTTGCATCAACGACAGGAAGTTACTTCATGCTAAACCGGATAAAGGACATGTACGTGACTTTTCCAAAATAAAATGAGCCACAGAAGCACACGGGATGGGAGGAGACTAAATGTTTGACTGGAATTTGGTCTGACTGTAAGGCCCACAAAGTAAAAATCATTGTTGTAGGCCCCTTTCAGAATAAAAATATACATTTTTTTATTTGTGTTCATATATAGTTCTGTTTGGTCAGGTGTTGAGCACAATAATATTGATATTATAAGGTGCATGGGAAAATGGGCATTAAGTAAATGTTTGTTTTTGTCATTTGTCAGATTTTGTCATTATTTTAGTCACTTTTTCTGTCACCATATGTGTTTATTTTTGTAATCAGTCCCTCCCATTGAAAGGATGGGGAGGGAGGGAACATAGAGTTGGAACACACGTGATGATGGAGAGTGGCGTTCATGGAGACACAGCCAGCCCATGGTGGATTATAGCCCTACAGAGATGGTCCAGGATCGTTATCTTACCTTTTTGTTTCTGGGATGCATTAACTCACTTTCTTACTTTCAAGAAAGTGAGTTAATGCGCATCCAGCTGGATGCGTTTTGTGTGGATGTTTTTTCTTGGAAATATATTTAAGTTAAAAAGTCAAAAGTGTTTTTCCATTTGTCTAAAGTCATTGCTCAATTACCAGCTAAGTATAATAAATAATTTTAGACTTGGAGAGTCTCTTTTTCACGGTTTAGTTGGTCGTCACCGGCTAATTGACGACGGCAGGAGCAAATCCGGCACCCTGGCACTGTAGCAGTTCTCCCATTATTTCTGAAAAGGAAGAATTGTTACATGACAACTTTATTAAAGGCAAAAAGACTCATAAGGATGCAGTGATTCAACAGCTGTTTTCAGAGAGGCTTATTTTCTTCTGTCCCTCGCAGCGATGCCGTGAGTGCAGGACTGTATCAGGATCAGAAAGCTCATCCTGCAGAATGGGATCACTCTGCTGTTGCTCCTGTGGTCGCTGCAGCTGGTAGTTTCAGCAAAGCTCCTGTGATATTGTCATGATGGTGTTGTGGCAAATGGTTGGCTAGGCCACATGTTTGCTCAGGTTGTCTTGAAATGACATCCAAGAGGTTCAGAAGTGTATGTTCTTGGGGTCAACATGCTCCGGTCAGCTCATCCCGAAAGGAGGGGCAATTATATAAATGTTCCAGTTTGGGAAAGCTTCACCACCACCACATTAGCAATAAATGTTTGATTTATATAAAGAGGACTTTGGTCACCTTCGGCCATGCAGTGAGCAATGACGGAGCTGAAAGACTTTAAAAGTAGAGTTTAGTCCATCTGGTGAGAGCTGCTTAAAGCTCTATTCTCTGCTGGATCTTCAATAAAACCTGCAAAATGCTGCAAGTTGCCTCTGTCTTCATGTCTTCATTGTTTGCATCTTGATAAGCAACAACGGCAGCAACATGAATCCTCTGATTTTGCACATAAACACAGTCGAGCCTACACGCTCATCTTCAACAAGCTGTCGTCAGGCATCTGCCTGCCATCACACCAACCAACATCATGGATGGAGACACGCAGCCTACAAGCAACTGACACAGGTCTGTCACCAAAAGTCTGTTAGTCGGCTCGTAAAATTGCAACGTGAAACCAAAATCAACCGGACCAAATGCAGACAAAGGAACAAAAATGCCCACCATGGTGACCGTCTTCTGAAAACCCAATAAGATGACCCTCAGCAGCATGTGTTGCTTCATGAAGCTCAACATCTTGACAGGTAGGTACATTGGAATAATGCCAGTGGTCCAGTGCAGTATTTTATTATAAATATGAACCCTTTTACTACTACAAATATAAATGGCCGCCTGTATATTATTTGTCATTATTAAATTGTAAATGCTCAAAACAGTGTGTAATTACAAGACAAGAAAAAAAGAGATAAAGAGATTTGAATTTTCAACAGGGTCCTCTTTATAAACAACTCTAACTGAACATGTTCAACACTTTTGAGAAGACAAAACAGAAACTCAACCTATTTTATATTATTTATATTACTATAGTATTTAACTGTTTATGAACAACAACACAAACTATGATGAAAAAAGCGATACTAAAAAAAGAACAGAATGATACTTATGCCACTAATTAACAATATTTTTCATTATTTACACAGAAAATACCGATAAACCACCGATAAATAACTCACATTTGTCTCTGAGTCCTCTCTCTGCTCTCAGTCAGCTCACTTCCTGTCCCTCCCCCTCAGACAATCCATCCTTTACCATAATGTACTGCATATCACTGGAAAGATCCGATTCTTAGCTATCAGAATCTGTTGGAATTATTTGGATTGCATGGATACTCAAGGAGTTACGGTAGTTTGAATAATGCATGTCTTTATCTGTCACCGGCGACAGCTTTGTCTGTAGAACAAGCAAAACCCGGACATTTTAGGGAATTATTTAAAATCCCCTTGGACATAATTTTTATGACTAAAAAGTAGGACATGTCTGGGCAAAAGAGGACATATGGTCACCTTAACCATGCTGTAAACCCTGGTCTGGACTTTTATCAAACACCATCATCGGGCATTTGCACGAACCTTCATCCCGTAAACTCTGATCAAAAGCATGGACTGAACGTTTGGATGGTCAAACAGAAAAGCCTTGGCTGTTGGCAGAGGTTCTAAATGTTGATCCTCTCCGGTGTGGCTGTTGATCTCACTTACCTCTGAAATAAAAAAAACATCTTCACAGGTGTTTGCAGATCTTTCATGCCTCTGAATGCTCAGGATTAAGAGTCCAGGAACATCCCTGATGCTCATAGATGTGTTCGAGGACCTCTTCCAGCATCAATCAGGTAGTCTGAGGTGAATAGGCCTCATCACCTCCTCATCATCTCCTTCAGGAGCAGGATCGTTCCCTCTCAGTAAACAGGACGTGTTGAAGAGAGCGTCTGTATTTAGGAGTGATCTGCCTCTGCTTCAGGGACACGTATGACACACGCTGTCCTGTCCCACCTCAGGGTTTCATCTCTGGAGTGTCAACATGTGAACCAAGCCCAGCGGGGAGGCCACGCTCCAGTGAAGTGGTGATGACTGTGAGGCTTATTACCATCAGCCCTGATTCATCAGCGACGCCAGCGTGAAAGGTTTGAGAGAAGCTCGACCTCTTTGCGACTCGACGAGTGTTTTGATGAAATCCAGTAATTATTCTGCTGCTAATCGCATACTATGTAAGCCTGGGTTTAACCTCTGACAGAAGCAAACACATTCATCTGCAGTCATCTCCTTAACACATACACTGACATGATTATCTAATAGACTGCAGGGAGGATAATTACAGAAACTAATCAATAACGGCTCATTAGGAGAGCTGTTTCAGCTCAAAGGTCAATCTCACCCCCCACGCCGTCCTTTCACTTCACATATCAGAAAACAACAATTAACTAGAACAACAGATTCGACTGAGGCTGAAACAAATTACAGTAAAGCTCTAATATCCTCAGATCGGCAATAATCTTTGCTGTTTACCTTTAAGATCTGCAGACATTTCAGGCCTGATTTTGACAGTTTGAAGCTCTTTGTCTAAGGCACGTGGTGCACGTCGGTCAGGGGTGATATTAATATAGCAGCATGTAGCTGAACTGCCGTTAAAATGGTTTAACTGGTCTAAAAATATGAATTTATGTTAAATGATGTTGTTTCTGTTAATGGTTGATGCAGGATAGAGCACATGGAGTGGAGCACTATTATATGTGTGCTGTTTACTGGAACCATGTATTTAATTTTATTGGTCTCGCTGAAGTCAATATCAGGAACTGTAATGATAACAGAATGGGGCTAAGGCCACATAATTGTAATTGTAGTTTCGGCCCATATTTTGCTATTTTCAGGACAAATGTTCTTGACGCAAAAACCCCTATACAAGCAGGGTGCAAAGAGGATGGATTATGTGCACAGAATATACATGGGTGTGTTTTAGGTGTAACAGATCAAACCAGAGCGTCAGCTCTCATGACCTTAATGTATCAGATATATTGTTTTCAGTATGTTTACTGTCTTTTAGTTATAAGCCTATATCATCACGTATGTTTATAACTCACTTTATTATTATAAAGCATCATAACTATGGCCAATTCGAAGTAGCAGTTTGAAACTATTAACCAAAATGGAGTCTGCAAACTTTTGCAAAATCTGCAGTTTACCAAATACTCATATATCAGACGACTACGGGAAACATTTGCAGTATGCACTAGACCAGTCTACCTCGCGTACTGTTACCCACTGTATGAATGTCAACAGGTCAAGGGTCAAAATGGCAGACAGCCAGCCTAGCATGAGCATTGATTCTGTTACGTACATACAACAATAAAGCAAATCGTTTTTGGATGGATGTTACACATTTCTCATGTTTGTTCACTGATGAAAATGTAGGTTTAGTTCAGATCTTGTACTTTTAATTCTCCCAACAATGTTCAATATTCCCATGTGCAATTACTTTGTAAATGTGTAAATAATTCTTAAAGTGTAGTTTTAGTTTTATATTTCTTGTCTTTATATTAACAATAATACACATCCTGTTTTTATACTGTCTATTTTTATTTATCATTGCTGCTGTAACTTGTGTGGGATGAAAAAGGGTTTATTCTATTCTATCTGAACATGTAAGAAACTCAACAGAGACAAAAATCAAAGTATATAACAACATGATATTAGGCATAATTCAGACCATTGCTCTTTAACAAGATTGCATGCTGTCCAAACAAAGAGTGGGAGGAAGTATTTACTTATTCACCCCCTCCTCACAAAGAATTTATTCTACTTCTTCAGCTCCTTGTGAATATAAACCATCACTATAGATAATCCAAACATCCCCATCAGATAGTCTTGGCATTAAAAACAATAAATGATATCAGTTATTCTTACAATATGAGATTTCATTTCCTTCAACTTAACATTCATGTTCCAAAAAGACGCATAATGTGTGAACAAGACAGGACAAACTGACTATTATCTGAACACATACATAAATAAACAGCATGGTAAACTAGCAAAAGAACACACAACTCAGAGTGAATTATCAGTAATCACACAGATAATGGTCAAACCTCATCTTCATCCATGTATCACACACTTACAGCTTTTTATGATCTGATCTTGAGTTCCAGTGTCAAACTGTTCCAGAGTTTTACTCCACAAAAACTTTTCCTAATCGTACACAAACAGATCTGAAATCCTAAAAAAAATAAATCACTTATTTAACTTCTTTTCGTCCGTGAATGGATGCTGAGAAATATTAACTGAATTATTGGACGGGGGGAAGCAAACAGCTTTGATTTGCTTAATTTAAAGAAACACAATAATGATGTGTGTCTGTCTGGTCAACACTACACATAAAAAAGAGCTCCTGTCATACTGCTGTGGACAGGTCAGATAAGTCACTCTGTGCACCTGAATAAGACGCTCAGGACTGCGAGGATCACTCTGACCTGCTCTTTGTTATTTGAGTGTACTGACCCTCTAACGTCCTCAGACAGTTTCAGAGCAGATGTCTGGGCTGAAGTGATGCTATTATCATACGTTAACCCTGCAGAACAGACTCTCTGCAGGACGGTGGACCTCCAGGCTGTTCAATCTCTGCAGGGGAGCCTTCACACCACCATGGGTTATCATCTCTTATGTAGGATCCTGCAGGGCGTCTATTAGTCCAGCAACACGCTGCTGCCTCCACATTCACCGCTGAAAAACAACCACGGAGAGAGAATTACTCCATTTACATGATGTTACCATAAAACTATGGAAACACTTGGACTGTGGATGTTTGGACAATCATAAGATGTTTTTTGCTCTTCTCCAAGGCCAAGTGAGAGAGTTAAAGCTCCTGAATCAGAGTCCCCCTTGTAAAGACATATTTCTGGGTAAAAATTGGACCAACAGCCCGACGGGTTTATTAATCTGTGAGCTGAAGTCCAGTGATAGGTCGCTCACCTCCAGTTTGTCCTCGATCCAAAGGGAATATCAGAGCAAAATCTACATGAAATCCCAGAAAGCATTTCTGAGACTGCATCCACAAACAGGCAGTGACAATGATGCCAGATAACCTTTGACCTTGACCCAAAAGTCTAATCAGGTCAGATTTTAATGAGGGGAAACAAAAGTGAAACGTCTGCTGAGATACTGCATCCACGAGCAAAGGATCACAAGAACTCTCTATGACATTGACCTTTGACCCTCAAACCCTAGCCTGTTTATCCTTATGTCACTTTTGATTTGTATAAAATTCGAAGGCCATACCTCTTTTTGGGATACTTAAAGCAAAGTTTTGGGAGCAGAACCCTTGACCACGCCTCTTCCTGTGCTCCTAGGAAGTCAAACCTGGTCACTTCCCTCCCTCCCGCTCCTTTTTGTCCATGTATTCTTCCCTCCTATTCTTAGGGCCCTGAACTCATTAATTATCCAAATGTTTTGCAATTCATAAAACTTAAGATTTATTAAATAAAAACTGCCTGAAGATTTTACACTATTCACTCGTAATGCCTTCTATGTCACACTGCATCACAACCTGGGGAAATATACACAAAACAAATTCAGACTCAATAATCAAACTACAGAAAATAAATGAATTTATACTTATAATAAGGAATACCGATCGTGCACTATTATGATTTAAAGAAGGATGTCTTACATGTTTTTTCCTTACATGTCAAATTTATCTTGGATAGGCAAAAATAAGGCACAAGCTTCAGCCTACACCTTTTTCGGTTTAACAAGTTTGTGTTAAATGATTGTAATTATGTTTGTTCTTAACATTTATGCAACCGGAAAAAAAAAAATTCATTCATTCAAAATGGGCTTTCTTGTGCCCAGAAGACAAACATATGCCAGCAAAAACATAACCTCTTTGGCGGAGGTAACAATGGGCCGGATGGCAGGAGTAAAGGCCACTGCAGCTACAGCTACAGGCCTGTGGCTATATTACACTAAATACAACAGACTTTGGTTCACTTGACAAAAAAACCAAGAGAAAAATGACTCAATGCTGTAACCTCACCCTCGTCCTCCGAACTTCAGGTGAGAAAGCGGCTCAGAGCTCCTTCCTCCCATCTCCCTTCAGGGGCTCTTCAGAAATTCCTGGATGCACATTAAAAATGGATTTCTTGTTCCCTTGCTGATGGCTGATCTTTCCACCGATGTGATGTTTCTGAGACTTTGTTACAGACAAAAAAGAGAGGGCCTCAGAGGAGATCGTGCAATCTACTGTAAGAGCAAAGCGGTTGAGAAAGCTGACCACAGAGTCATGGTTACACCACCATGTGAACTTGATCCTCAGTGTGTTTGTGTCTGTGCCCTTCATGCATCACCCCCTCCACACATGCACAGTGAGACGCTTGCACCATGTTTTCATTTATTTCCTAGTATAAGAGAGACATACAATGGTTTTTCTGTGAGACCAAATTCATTGTAATTCAAGAGGCGACGCCTGGAAATCAAACAGAAAAGGAAACAACATAATACTGAACCGATGAGACCCCGCCCAGGTAGAATGTATTTACACCAAATCAAACAGTGATGGAGCTGCTCGAGGCTCGCTCCGGTACAATCTGTCCGGGGCAGATAGAAACAAAAACACACTCCCACTCAAACACTGTAGCTGCCACAATCCCTCCTATGAAACATTACGGCCACAACCTTTAATCAACTCGGATGCTTTATATTTGCAGCTCTAAAGCTATTTAACGCTCGGCTGCTTGTTAAAATCCAAATAAACTATATTTTTCCATCCTTCAGTAAAAGTTGCGCTCGGGCCTGTTTTCATTTATTTACTGGAGCAGGGGTTTGGATGTAAACTTTATAAGGGGTCAGCAGAGCTCTGGGGAATTCAATCAATATAAAACGCCATTTTCTGATACGGTAAATAGTCCAGTGCTGTTTTCACAGGATTGATCGCCGCTTCACTCAACTGTAGACGAAATGGCTCAGCTGGAGGAAGAGGCTGACTGGAAACACAGTCCCAGGAGGAAAACCTCAGAAGATGGAGCTTCAGTTGATCTGAGGAACAATCTCAAAGTTTGTCCCGCTCCTCAGTGTTTGGGTTTATAATTGACTGACACCTGGTGGCACAGGTAAGTTAAACTCCTTTGTAGAAGTCCAGATAATGACTGTAGAGCCCAAGTGTGCAGAGTCAGTGTTTCTGTGTGTCAGTCTTCATTTTTGACCCTAACAGTAAATATTACTGACCATAGACTGTATAAAGCACTGGACAAAGTCTGAGTCATGTCACCTATCTGATAACTGAACCCTAAAAAGGCTGTGCTCAGAGCCAGTCCCACACATTTTGACACCCTGGGCAGAATTATGATTACCTCCGCCAAGGAGGTTATGCTTTTGCCGGCGTATATTTGTTTGTCTGATTTTCCAGCAAGATTATGCAAAAACTCCTGGACAGATTTAGCTGAAATTTTCAGAACCTGTTGGTAATGGCCCAACTTAGAAATGATACGATTTTGGTGGTGATACATATGGGCAGAATTTTAAAAAATCCCTGCCATTTTTGAACAGAGTCAGTTACAATTTTACAGGATATTGTAGGGTCCATGTCTCCATCATCAAGGTAAATTTCATCTGGATCCGATCCAGCTTGATTTCACAAAAAAACATTGAATTTTGTAATGGGAAATCCCAATGACGACATTCAATAATTCATATAAAATCATAATATTAAGTGATGTTCCCAAAACTTGTTGTGTTCATACAGGATAACAACCTCCATGTATGTGCTGAGTTTGGTCTGGATCCTGGCTCGATTCTGGATCTGGTGATCCAGGATTGTATCTTTTACAGGAGTTTTGGAAAAGCCACTGCTGGACTGAGCTGCTTGGTGGAGGTCTGTGCTCTCTGAGTGCTTTTCTAGTTTCATATTTGATTGACAGCCTACAGTTTAAACAGTTTACCTCTGAAGGTTTGCTGATCTCTGTCAGTCTCTCTCCTTCACTTCATCAACTACCTGCAGCAGGTGGTGAGTATGAAGCCATAGGAGGCTTATCCATGTGGTGTTCTGCAAGCCTGCAACCAACATTTTCACAGATTTCATGGTTTATTTTCTTGTAGAAAGGTAAAGTAGACACGCACATCCTATGTAGGGTGCTGGATCCCAAGCGGCTCAGACCTGGAATAGTCTGAGGAAGAGCCGCTTGGCTAGAAACGTCACTGTTGAATAATAAAAAGGTTTCAAGGGAGCTCCTTTTTGGTGCGCGGATCAATTTGTACTTCTTCATGGTTTATTTTCTTACCATCACTGCTGTTAAAGAACAATCTGGGGCACAGAGCGGCTTCTTCACTTTAAAGAAACATGCACACTCTGGCATCCCTCACCTGTCTGCACAACCTTGGGGTGTAGAGTGAGTGAATAGTTGTGCCCCTTGCATTTGCCTATTCTTTCTGTAGGGTGGGCCAGCTCTGGCTGTGCTTGAAAGTGGTCTTGGACTCTCTTTTGGCTGACCTATAAAACAAAAAAGTGAAGCTGACAACATCTACAACATCATTGGCTTGTATGTGTCTGTTTCAGGTTATGAACTCTGAATTTATTCTAAAAATGTAGGGATTTCACCAAAAAGTGAGCTCTTTTTGCTCCAGTGCATGAAAATCACAAGTTTGCAACTTAATGCTGGCCACTAAATTTAGGTTAACATCAGCTTTGTTGATTTATTTTGACAGAAGTCTATGTCCACTTCTAAAATACAGTCCATGGTCATGGCTCATTCTGCTCATATTTTGTCAATTTTATCAAAAGTAGAACGAAGTATTGATAATTTCATCAGTATTTTACTCTAACTGATACCAAAGTCATGAAGCAGAAATATTCATGATCTACTGATTTCAATGGTTTCAACTCTGCAGGACATGGGCATCCAAACTATTTCACCAATGTCCAAATTAAGAAAAACACAAGGTTTGACAGGCAGCATTAAACTTCAACTCAGTGCACATGAAGCCACACCAGGGGCTGAATATCCTTGCATTTGAATCATGCAACCTTGTCCACGATGGCCTTTTCTGTGCCTCTGGTGGCAGGTCTGCCGAGAAGGACGCAGTCACACAGGGCTGAAAACACCTTAAATCATCTCATGGATTTGTCGTGGATGAGGAGTTAGCCAGCTGCTTTTCACATAATCAACATAAAGCCAGGTCTGGTTTTTTTACTCTGCCATCAGCAGTGTGGAGCCCAAAGTGCTTCCACAGAGGGTTTATGCCTATCCTTCATTTGTCTTGAGGTGTACTTCCTGTTAACCTAAGTTGGTTTATGCTGGGAGTGCCCTCTGTTGCTCCAGTTTCCCTAATGTGCGGCTGAACTGTATAATTTTCAATTCAATGGTACACTAACAGAGCGTGGATTTTAACTCCCATGCTCAAACGGATAATCGAATGTTAAGTCGAAGGTGACCGCTCCACTAGCTGATGCTTTGTAAACACTGATACAGAGCAGGATGTGTGATATTTGCTGCTGTCATTTGTCTTTATCACTTAAGCAGAAGCTCCATATTATAATTCTGAACATGTTAATTTGTAACTGTTGGATTTTGCTATGGGCCAATTAAAAGAAGCTCTTGGGCCACGATTGGTTCCAAGGCCATAGTTTGGACACCCCAGCTGTAGGGCATAATGTCAGAGAAACTTGAGTCTGAAGAGCTGAAGAGATCCTAAAGCTGCAGCCATAAAAATAAGAAAAGAGATTCAATATTGGCACCTATAGGGAAAGTGACACCCAGTGAAAAGTGACATAAAGTTGGAGGCATAAATCTGCACGTCTGCAGTCTCAGGCTGTTTACTGCTGCTGTCAAACACTCCCAACAAATCTGCAGGCTCACAGTTTGGGGAAATAAAAACAAACAAAAGAAATGAAGAGTTTCATTCCAAAACTCCGAATCCATCCTGAAAAAGCAAGATACAGTCTTCAGTCTTCTCCAGAATGACACATCATACAATATTACTTTGTAAAAGGCTCAATGTGGTCAAATATAACACAAATATGATTCATTAGTGAGTGTTACAATCATAATCATAGTTTTCAGATGATAAATATCTTATTCTGGAATGAAACCCTTCAGATGTACAATAGATACTGTATGACACACTGACAGCCATAAAAAATGAAACACCTACATTATACTGTAGCTTAGTAGCCATCGGAGCCCCTTGCATGTACCCCTACCCCCCATGTCACACACTATTATTAAATAAGGCACACATTTACACATACAGTTAAAATTTGGCTAGTAGTTATTCCTTTATTTACACCCAATGGCCACAAAGTTACTAATCATAATACCTGTGGTCTTTCCTTATTCCCCATCATTCTCATGATGCCTGATGGCAGGACGTTTCCTCATCAGGTCCAAAATACAAATTATAAAATGTTTTTTTGTTTGAGGATGTTAGACTGACTAGATTTATAGAGCACCAATCGTAGGGGCCGATCACGCTGAGACATGTCACTTGAAGGCATCGCCCATAAATCAAATGTTTTGCTTTAATAACATGAGTCTGCCTGCGCTTTCTCACTGGGTTCAAGCATGAAAAGTGCTAAAGTATTTTCAACTTTTCTTCAAGAGTCGCAGCACTCGCTATGTCACAGTTGGCCGGAGCGCCCACAAGTAACGCAAGAAGACGGTGAGGAGACAGGTGTAGGTGGGCACGAGAGCCCCTGGTGAGCCAACAAGAGTTTTATGTGGAGAGAGAATGGAGAGAGGAGGTTTGTCAACCTCTGAGACATAAGCCTGTATGAACTGTAGCCTCAGTTTCCTGTCCTATGCTAACAGCAGTGGCACCTGGTGTGGTCTTCTGCTGCTGTAGACCATCTGCTTCAAGACTGAACTTGTTTCTTTGATGGTTGCACATGAAATTCCTGTAGATCATGACTTTCTGACATATTCCGACTCCTCTGGCATGCTCAAAGTCATCAAATCACCTTTCTTCTCCATTCTGATGATCTGACTTCAGCAGGTCACCTTGACCATGTCTACATGCCTAATTGCATTGAGTTGCAGCCATGTGAACTGATTAGCCTTTAGCGTTAACTACCAGTTGAACTGATCTACCTGCAAAGTTGCTGGAGTGCATTTAAACATGACGTTCCACACCTTTTAAACCTATATTGAGGGTGCTCCAGACCAATTAAGAGTTAAACTGTCAGTTCTGAGGACACTATGAGATTGTTTGCCAGATTTGACCCATGATTCCCAGTTGGCCAAAGTCTGCACCAGTTGGGGACAGTCGGCATGGCTAGTTGGCACGAAGGTCTAGTGGCTCAATCAAACATGTTTGAATGTTTTAGCCGAGTCTGGATGCACCTGGGCGGTGTGAACCGACTGCAAACACGTGTTTCTAACCTCCAAAAATCATTCTGTTGGCTTTAGCTGGTTTGACCAGTCATGTGGTCTGTGGTCTTCATCAGGTGCAGTTGTTAAGTGTGTGATCCCCAGTCTGTAGACGTGGTAGGAAAATCTGCAGAGACTGTAAAAGTTGTTGCAGCTCGACCCTTCTCCTCATCACGGAGCAAAGCAAAGGCTGTGAGCTCTACGTTTGTTCAAATCCATCTTCCCTCTCATTGTGTTTGGACGCCCATATGTGGTCACATGACCCTCACTAGTGGCACCTCTCTGCGTGATCGGCCCTTGAAAGAAACATTCTCAAGAACCTAAAGGACCCGATCTGGTCTCTTTTGACCTGACATCTGCTGGGACTAGGATAGCTGCTTTTCTGAAGTGTTTTCTCCCACTTGACTGAATAAACAGATTTGCTGTTTCTGTTTTTCCAGCGAACAATGATCCATGAAGTGCATGACGTGGTGACCCAGAGATGTTCCTCAGGGTGTTTGGGGGTGGTTTGATATGCCCAAAGATGAACGAGTATAGTAAGGCAAAGACAGAACTACTCTCAGGGGGTCTGCTGACTCTTCACCACAGGTTACATATACTGCATATGTATATGTATACATATACGGTGTGGATATAAACACACATATATATACACACACATGCATAATATAAACACATTCGAGGGGTGGGGCGGGTGGGGATTGGTTACCAACACTACATCAGAAAAAGGTTAAGCAAAAGCATGAATCTAAGCATCACAGGAGCCTCCAGGCTGTAGAGTCTTCAGGATGATCGATGCGAACAGTTTCTCCAACATCAGTGAGTCCAGGGTTGCGTTGTAAATCCACACTGAGGACACTGGCAGCCTAATACGAGGAGGTGGCTTCACGTCACCCCAGTCAACGGTTCTATAATAAGCAAGTAGCTGAGCAATACCAATATGGTACAAAGATCTTCGTTGGCCAAAAAGAAAGGGGGAAAGGAGTTTGGTTGAGGCTTTCGTCCACAGTGACACTGGCTGCCACACAGTCTGAGAGTTCTCGTGGGAGGGTCTCCATCCCGTCATTGGATGGGTGAACCCACCGAAGGAGACTCCTCCTCTAGTCCAAGAGTGTCCCCCTCCTCAGTAGTTGAACTTTCCCTGTTGGTTGACCGGAGATGTGGCAGGTATGAACAGGGGCTTTGGGGGGACGTCGGGTTTGAGAGACGAGGCCCGGCGTACGATGGCGCCCCTGTGCTGGACCTCCTGCTGGTCTCCGTTGTAGCTGTGCTGGCGCATCAGGTATCCGTTGGGGATGAGGGGGTAGTGAACCTCGCAGGCGCTGCCCGTTGAGTTCATGCGTGCCAGAGGGGCAGGCGGTTGGTGCGGACCCCCGTTTCGTTGACTAAAGCTGTGCTGGCGAGGGATCATGCCTCCGCCCCCTCCCCCTGCGCTCCCATTGGGCATCTTAGTGGCTGCAGCGATCAGGGAGTGCCGCTGGGACGAGTGCCTCCGCTCCAGGGTGGACTGGTGGTGCGGGGGAATGTCTGGAGGGACATCCATGCGTCGGGTGAGGCTGTCTCTGGGTAACGTGGACGAGCTGTAGTAAGGGGCGGACTCTGTCTCCGGGATTTGAGGCTGGATGCGGTTGGCGAATGGTAGCTGAGCCCCGCCCCCGCTGGCCATCAGACCTGAAGGGCTCATCAGCTGGGAGTTCTTGCTGCTGCTGGCCTCGTGGATGTGCTTCAGGAGCTCGTCCAGGGAGGTCACCTCCATCACCTTCTGAGAGTAGCCAGGATATGGCTGCTGGGATAAAACTCGCTCAACATTGTGGATTTTGCGTTCCTCTGGATGAAGGTGACCTCCGACTAGAGGCTGCCCATTAGAGAGACCATGGGAGTACGGGAAGACCTGCTGGTGAAGCAGGGCCGAGCTGGGCCTGGATCCTATGTTATGAGACTTTGGCTCCTTGGCGTTGTTACAGTTCTGGTTCTTCTCCCATTGGTTCTTGAAGGCTTTCATGCTCTTTATGGGCAGTTCTGGGGTGGAGTCTGGTGTTGGCAGACCAGACAGCTCTGAAGAGTGGTGCAGATGATGATGGTGGTGCTGGTGAACCAGGTCGCCCATCGTCATCCCATGATGGCCGTTCCTCCTCGGTTGGTGATGCTCCTTGCTGTTGGCAAAGAAAGAGTTGTAGATCTTCGGAGAAGAAACCTCCAGCTTGTCATCTTTGCTCTGGCTGTCCAGGAGACCGTTGAGCTTGGCCAGGCTGCGGAGGGACAGGGCATGTGGGATCGGGGCCTCGGGGTCTTTTGACAACTTCTTGGTCTTGTGGCCTGCGTGGTTGCAGTAACAGGAAACAAGGAAGCCAGACAGGAAGGCACCGAGGACGAAGGCCACCAAGACACAAGCAATCAGGAGGGTGTAATGGACGCTGTGATTGGTCTTCTCCAGATCAGGTGGTCGTCTCACACCTTTAAAAGAGAAAGAGATGGAGAAACTACATCAGTGAGGGGTTTCTGCCCTGGCCTGAAGTTTTAAAGTACATTTAAGAGCTTTAGTGGGTTTAGTGACAGGTTGTGTTTGCAGAGGCTTCACTATGTGGGAAACTGTGTGAGAGGTGTTTGCACCATGCTCTTGGCTTCCTTTCCCTTCCCTGTTAATAGATCAATACGGCCTCGCTCTGTAGTACCTGTGCGTTTCCTTCAGACTGGCAGAGGCCAAAAGCTCCCCAGTCAGAGAGAAATCAACTCTGAAATGAGTTAGGGCTTTAAATATTGATGGGAGCACGGCAGCAGGAGCCTGATGTCATTTTCACAGACTCTGCCTTCCAATGTGAGGATCAGGGCTGGGAGCACCTGGTGTGATGAACAAGCCAGAAATACCGGCTCCATCCAATCGCTCACGGGCTGGGGCGTCTTCGCCAACACAGACTGGAATGAGTTTGTCTGGAAATGAAGCTGAGGAGGCAGCACACACTGGAAAACAAGGTTACTTAGCTGAGGTAAATCTACCATGGTAATGCCCTTGGATGATGTGACCCCGGCTCTGTGTTTCCTCTATAGCGTGAAGAGGAGCGAGACCTGCCACTTCGTCTAATCAGAGCTCATTTGCAAGATGCTGCCTCCATCTGTGGTGCTGGAGCCTGCTCCTGCCCTCAATGACACTTTCTGTGAGACTGATTAGTCTGAAGAAAAGGGAGACCGAGCTGCACGGGGGAGGAAAGAAATGCAGGTGTTCCAATTAAGAGCAATTCGACGACTAATGAAAACGTTATTGAGGAGTGGAGATGGAGTCCAAGTGTGGCTCAGGAGGGTGGATGAGGTGGTCAGAATGATGGCGATGATGACTGGATGATCAGCTCACAGAAAAATTCAATGAATGAATATTTATTCTGTGCAATATATTTGTTCTGCGAATATTCTATCATCCTGTGCATTATATGTTTGTTTTCTATTTTATATCTTATATTCTCAATATTAATTCTTTTTTACGATTTTATATTGCATATAGAGTTGGATTTTATCTTGCATATATTTGTATAATTATCTGTTTGCACTGAAGAAGGAGAAGCTCTCCTGTCTCGTACATGAAGTATAATGACAGTAAAGGGCATTCTGTTCTATTCTTCTAATTATTAGGTCTGAGGAGGAGCCTTGGATTTTTTTTTGTAACATAAAGTTTTTTGAAGCCAAAGTGTGGCTTTTAATTTAGGCTTTTATTACCTATGTAAATGTGTAGTTTATGAAGCGAGCACTAGGGGCAGTCTGTGCCCATGCCTCGTAAAACCACGGCTACACCCTCAGAAGTGTGGATGAAAGAAATAAGCTGTTTGACCAGGAGCCTGCAGAGCAACCTCACTGACTTCTGTGCTTTATGTTTAATATTTTGCATGTGGATGTTGTGGAGCATCCTTTTTGGAAATTGGACATCATTGGAAATGGTTGATTTCAGAATAAACAAGCCTTTTTTAATAAGCATGCATCAGAAGCTTTGTGCATTCAACCCTCATTTTGTAGATATTTTCGCCAGAAGCTGAGTCCTAATTACCCTCTATGCTCACTTTGCGTATTTGGTTATTGGTCATCATCTCATCCAATGCATACGTACGAGCTACACAAGTGTAAAGTCATGTTTTCAAGCTCCTCTAGGACCTAATGTATGGTGCTGTAAAATAAAGCCAATGCAGAAGTTCCAGATTCTGCAGTTTCTCAAGTGTCCACTACAGGATGGCTGCAGAACAACTGGGGTATACATTATTGTGTATGGGTAAAATATGATATTTACAACCTGGTTCAACAGACGTCTTCAGTTTAGGTCGCTCATGGATCAAATGCCTCTAATTGTAGGAGGGTGATTGATTGATTTATTCTTTTTCCCTCTTGTGTTTCAGGTCACTGAAGGGTTTCTGGTTTTGGATAGTAAGGACATGATCATCTGTGTCACTATTGGTCAGGCAGCTTTACGTCCTGCCTCACCTGTCTGCTCCGCCTGTGAGTAGGTTGATCCAAAGTAAGGTTGAGAGGGAGTTGACAAAATGGCTGCCTCAGTGGACTGGCTTCAAAAGTACTCCAGAGACTTATTATCAGTAAATAAGTGTACCACAATCTCTAAAACAATCCTTATGAGGGTGGAGTGGGCAGAGAGCTGTCGGCCATGTTGTCCTGCAAACCTGTTTCCTGAGTGCTGACAGGTGAGGAAATGGTGCTAGGGCTCAACACTATCTTTATTTTCACTATCCCATGGGCCCTAACCAAATGACTCGAATGTTGCACGAAGCGGAGGGGGTACCAGAAAATCAAAAGCCAGCATCAGAATAAGCTGTTTGGTGTTTTAAGTCTTTAAAGCTCAGCTCTGCTACTCATCCCAGAAATGGATGTTCTTCACAAATGTGGCTCCATTTTAAGAGGAAATAATCAGGCTTTCCAACAGTATGAGATTTATCTCCAAGTGACATTGTTAAGACAAAAAAATAATCCATCAAACACTCATTTACTTACTTCCTGTGCAATGTTTATTTTGTCACCTAGCAGGTAATCCATGTTTCTAAAAATCTGATGATGGAATTTATTTGATATGGTTTATAAACGAGATGACGATAGATAAATTAGGGAGCATGTTTACACCTCCATACTGGATTTGCAAGTTTGTCCATCAAAGAAATAGATATCTGCCAGTTACAACATAATCAGATAACTATTCTCTCTGGTGATCTCAGATTTTCCTAACAGAAAATTATAATCAAACAAACATTACTTTTTCTTGGCAGTTTCTGACCAGCAGCTATGAAAGAAGTTGATTATTCGGGTCATGAAGTTTCTCTGATTCTTGGGTTTTCTTTGTGCTCTTCATTATCCAGAAGTAAACTACAGAAGGTGTGCTCATGGAGGCCTATTATCTCATCTTCATTTAAAACTCTGTTCATTTTCAGGGGCTGGTTTCCATCCAATTTCCCCCTCAGAGAGAGTTACAGCTCTGTAATCTTTTTGGAAATAACACTTTCAGAAGAGCTCCCAATTAAAAAGGCTGAATTTTCATCCATTTATTCTCATTGATTGCCTCATGACCACATTATAAGTCATAAATCATAATTGCGTCCCAGTGGGAGAGGCAGTCAGAAGTGATGCAGCAGCGAGCCTGTTAATACCTCTTCTTCTAATCATGGCAATTTTTCTTTTGATCTCATTACACAGGCCACCAATCATCTCTGCACGCTGCTGCGGTTCAAAATCTGTGGTTTTAACTACAGCGCCAATGAAAAGGGATCATTAGTGTCCAATTTTAGAGCCAAATCCCACATTACAGACATTAGTCAAAACAGAGAACTTTATTTTGGTGACTGAAACGAGAAGGTAGAGGCCTTAAAGGGCTAAAGGGCTAAAGGGCAACTTTCTGGAACAAATATGTGCATTTAACAGACATGCACTGATGCTAACACGTGGGACAGGCAACTCTGGTTTTTAAAGAGGCCACATCACTTTTATCATCATCGTCAGAGGGCCAGATCACTGCAATTTGATTACTATATTATTCATAACTCAGCAGAAAGGATGTGAAAAAGATGTAAATACAGGTGGATCTAACTATATTTAATCTAATGAGCAAAACATCAAATTCAAGCCAGCTTTAGCTACTGTTGGATAAAGTTAAAAAACATTGACTGGTTAATAAAGTATATTTGACAAACATTTTATTTCTATATTCACAAATGCATTAAAGGGAGTTTCACAGACACTGTTAAAGCCACTTAGAGCTTTCTTTTCTTTTTTTTTTTCTTGGGAAAACTGCTATTTTATTGATGTCAAGGCAGAATTTTTTTCAGGTTTTCTTCATGCACATTCTGATTTTTGATATTTTAATATGACTGGTGGGCCACATTAAGGAAGTAGGAGGGCTGCATGAGGCCCCCAAGCCTCTACTTTGCCATCCCTGGGGTACATAACAGAGAAAACAGTCTTTAACCGTATTATATGATATGCTGCTTCCAATTTGAGGAGTTTGATAACATATATTTTCAGTCAAACAGATTTATTCACATTAAAAGTCCAATTTTAGAGCATAATTTGACTTTTCAAAGTGCATGTAAATGCACAAAGTGTGGAGAGGATTGCTCAAGGAATAGGAGTATTTATTTCTGAGTGTGAAATAACTGAACCTGCTATTTCTACCTATTTATTCTATCGTATTTACTTCTTCTTAAATTTTTATCCAATTTATCTACACTTTTTTCTTTTTTATGTTTGTACTTTGCACTACGCTGCTGGTGAGAAGAAGTATACACAATGTAAAATGATAAATAAAAGGAATCTTGGAATATGGAGTATCAATAAATTCACCAGAACTCTTTACTCTTTCTTTTTATTGATTAGCAGAGTTGTTTCATTAGTGTTTGTATTTATGTAATAATTTTCAAGTCATCCAAAAAAAAAAACAAACCTTACTTAAGTCTTTAATGGTGGAATATCTGCTGGATTAATTTATTTTTTTGAAATGAGACTGAAAACTAAACTCGCTCTAAGATCTGACGGTCCAGAGTCTGGACTGCAAGTTTCCTTTTTGTACTTTCGGTCAATGACAACAAAAAAAATCATAAATATTATGTATGCATTGCAGGAGATGATTGGTATTAGTATTGGGGAAATCCCAGCAGAAAGAACTGTCATGGTATTGATTTGAAAAAGTTTCCCATCACTAGTTTGCACCTCCGCTCTATTGTTGCATGATTGTTTATCTTATTAACCCTCAGTTTTGCTTTTTCTGACATTTTAGAGAAAATAATCACATTGAATCTCTTTAATCAGAGCACTGACATGGCGATGACCTGCAGCGTTTTGGACTGAGTGCTCTGACATCAGCACGCCGTCTGCCTCCCGTCACTTCTGTGGACAGTGGCACCCCCTCTCTGTCCGTGAGGCCGCGGGCACACTGAGGGGTCCCTCCTGGATCAGGGAGGATGAGTCAAGTGCCTCCACGGGGGATGAATCGCACAGCTGAGGTAAACAAACTCAGAGCGCCCTAACGGCCTGTCACAACACGCTTCGTGAGCGGGCGCGGTGACTCAATCACTGGGTGTGTGGGACATATGGTGCCACCGCTCACAGAGAAATGAATACCCTATGAATCATGCTGGAAAGCAGCTAGGTGGCACCCAGGAGGTGCTGGCTTTCTGTCTGCGCTGCTCTGAAACTGTAAGGTATATTTTTTATAACATAAACCTGTTTATGGGGGTGCGAGGACTTCTTTTCTGGGACTTTTCCAGGACAGGTGAGGTGGTATGACTGAAGCATTAGGTCTGAACCCTTATGAATCTATTTCTGTTGAAAACTGAGTGATAAGAAGATCATTTTTGGAGTTGTTTCAGTGATTACACAGGTCAAAAACAGTGATAATATTAAAATGAATAATCAAAGTGAGTTAATTTGTTTTGTCCAAGGTGGGCTGCAACCACCCATCTGTACTTAAAGGACTCCAGAATTACCTCATTCTGAGTTTGCGAAGATAAAATAAAATATGTAGGGGATGTTTTGTCCATTAAAAATGTTTTGTTTTTTTCAAGAGGTAAAAAGTAATATGCAGATATTAATTGATTAGTTACCTCCAGAAATAAGTTCGAAGCAAAAAATTTTAATCTCATTTCATATTGAAATAAATCAAATTTAACTTCTTGCAAATGCTAAGTATGCTTAACCTTTCGCAGAGGCTGGATCCACCTGATTCAATGTCTGTAACCTGGCAGATCCGTGTTGCCAAATAACAACACAAACTTTTCTACAGTACGGATATTTTCACTTCACCTCCGATGTGTTTTGGAGAGTCTGTTTCACAAAGTGGCTAAAGTTCTGTAGTGCAGTAGCTCCAGCCTACTACATTATCTGATGTGCTCATGTGCATGTTTTACCTATTGATGACTGCTACAGGATGTTCACAATCACTAACGTACGAAAATCCTTCTAGTTTTCACAAACCAAGTGCCCCTGATCCACCGCAATGCTCACTCTGTTTGAGCCTCTCTGTTAGAGCAGAGGTCTGTATTTTATTGCTGTTCATTGAATAACAGACACCGAAGGGTGTTTTATTTTGAAAGGATGACTTCATCCTCTTATGTCTGTTTGTTTATCTTGACTGCACACTCAGGCTCTCTGTCACCGCAGTGATGGATGAAAAAGTTCAATCTGAGATAAACTCACTGTTAAAGCTTGAACTCGGATGAAGCTGTAAACGTATTTGAAGCGCTCAACTTCCTGACGTGGAGTGAGACGGGTTGGATGTCAGGGCTGATAAAATATCATCAATAATCAATGGAAAAAACATCAGATCAACTCAGACTGATGACTGATGGATGAAACACACTGGTAACTAGGCCTGTGCTCAAAATATCGATACGGCAAAATATCGTCATGCACTTCTTACCGATACAGATTCTACAGAAGTGATGCAGCCTCAGATGCTGTGGCAGCTGTTGTTGATACACTTTGGGTGATGCTATCAACGGCACAGCTTAAAGTCAAAGCCAAACTTCATGACTGAAGCACATGTTCGAAAATTTAACTTCAGTCTAAAATCTTTCAGGACTTAATATCTGTCTTGTAGAACAATCATTTTTGCAATGATAAAGACAAAATTAAAGTTGTCTGGAATTCAGATAAAGGCATAGTTAATGTCCATAATTTGCGCTTATTGGGTTACATATCATATTGTGAGGTTGCTGGAAATTCCCAGCCCTACCGTCAACACCGTTCGAACACCTAATACAGCGTTTTTCTCTGCTCTCCAAAGGTGTAGTAGTTTAATTAATTACCATGACCTTCAGCTGACATAAGCAGCTAAAGAAAACAGAGTGAGCCCTGGTGAATGTCTCTTTAATTGGGGTTTAGAAACACCTTGTAGGGTGTGATTTCATTGAGTATAACTCCGTAAACACACGCAAACACAAGTATTCAGCAAAGGTGGGCGGAGCTGAGCAGCATGTCTTCTCTCTGTCTTGGACTGTATTAGAGGTTTGTGCAGATTTTGTGGGTTTCCTTATCGTGTCTCTAGGAGCTAGCCTTCAGTGCTAACATAGCAGCAGAGCCAACGTTTCTTTCTCACGTTGTCACTTTTCATTTCAGTATCGAGTCAGCGAGACAAAACAGAGACACTGGAGCCTGCCAAAGGTGAAGAGACGGATGGGCTTTGGGAGAACCAGCGAGGGGAAAAATGAAGAAGAAGATGAAGGAATGAAATCCAGCAACAAACCGATGACGAGGAGGGGAGAGAGTGCTGAGGGGACGAAGGAGCAGGAGGAAAGGGAAGAGGAGAGGATGAAAGGCAGAGATGGAGTGATTTAGAGGAGGAAGAGGAGGACCGGAGTGACAGACGGACGGACGGACGTGATGCTTGGAGTGACAGACTGACACTCTGCTGGGTGTTTGAGGCTCTGTGCTCAGCAGCAGAGGGGGAACAGCCTGAATACGGCACTGCTGTTCTTTCTCAGGGCTGCAGGAGAGCTCACCTGAGGCTGCATCCATACTGTTACATAAAGACGCCACGGTGGGTGATGTAAACACCACTTTCATGTCCACTTATCTATTCTGTATTAATACTGTGTAAAAATAAAATGCAAAAGTAAATCCCAGAGGACAAACGAGATGTTCTATACTGTTACTTTTCTTTTTCTTTGTATAAACTTGTTGCACTTTATATCTGATGTTGAATATTTTATTTTTGGAGGTTTAGTATTTACCTTCCATTGCTTCTTGGGTGTGGTTTATATAAGCCATTTGCATTCTTCCACTACTCCCACACACATGCTTTTTGTAAAAAACATGTTTTATGTGCATTGTCTTTCTTTACCTGTGTAAAATGAATAAATAAAATAAATAAATAAATAAAAGAGTCACTGTGTCAAAAATAACTTGTGGCAGCCTTATAATTAAACACTGTTAATTGATTTTAAAGTTTGTGTCTTTAAGTGAGCTAATTTTGACTCAAAATCCTGAAATGATGACAAAACGGTCCGTCTAACTCATGTTTACTCTCTTTTCATTTTCTTCTGTGAATGAACCTGCTCCTCACACTGATCCTGAACCATTAAAAGAGCTTTTATTCTGCGTTTTTAAATTTTAAACACTCTTTAATTTGTTTAAATACCTCTTCTCCCTTATAGAAAACTTAAGAGAAACATCTGCAGCATCAGGACTTCTCCCTCTTTCCCCATCTTAATGGCACCAGTAGCTGCTTCAAATGGCTCATCCCCCAAAACCCCCTGAAAAGACCTACCAGTATGACATCATACCATTGATTTGTCAGCTGTTTCAGCCTAGTAGCCAGGGAGTAGAAAGTCTATTGTGGAGTGTAGACATTAGAATGAAAGCAGAGTTGTTGAAAACATGGTGATAAGCAGCACTGAACTGACCAATTACCACAGAGATGACCTGTCAACCAATCAGAGTGAACGGGCCTTAACCCTTTAAATCCTGCTGGAACGCTGTTAACTAAAGATTATGATCTTTATGGGGACCACTTTGTTTTTTAGTCGACTCTGTCGTCAATTTTTTGGGGCATTTAGGTCAAATATTTCAAAAAGTTATTAATTTAGCCATTAAATGCTTTTGTTTCTGAAATGTTGCACTTGTGGATCAACAGTAAAATATTTCTAATGACTGATTTCGTTAACCATATTTCCTTGATGAAAAATGTTACAGTCACAAATGTAGACGATGTTGAGATCTGACCTGATCATCAGCTGACAACAAATATTTAATGATGATGTTGATTACTTGTGCTTATTTTGTTAGCTTTACTCTCAGAATCACTGCCATGTATGCAGTTCACTTTGAACACAACAGGTAGTTACATAGAGCCTGAGGTGTTTTGCGCCCTCTGGTGGTGTCCTCCATTAACACCTGTCACATACAGGTGAGTATAGACTAGCCTGAGGCTCTACATCTTGCCCAAAGACAAATCTAAAACGCAGATTATGAAAGCAGAGTGTATTTTCTCAGCTTAACTGGGAAGGTTTCATCACACAGAAATAAAGTTAAGAGCTCTGGCTGCTGTACCTGTTCCTGCAGGTGATGAAGTCGAGTCCAAACTCGATTGGAAATAAATGTGAGAATCAAGTTTGGGATGAAGGTGACTGAGTAAAGGATGCTGTCTCCATCATCTCCTGCAGTCATCCTAAATCATTAACCATACAGCACCCACAAGCTCCTCCACAACACTAATTTTTTTACTAATCTTGGACGCTTGAAGTTTCACACTCGGGTATTTTTGGAAGACATTAAGGCGTCACAAGCGTGAATTTTGAATGCTGGCAGGAGGAAGCGACTACAATTATTTCAGGCGGCATTTTCAAGGTCAGAAATAAAATAAATAAACCTGAACATCTTCTGCAGAACTTCCTGCTGAACTGCTCCTTTCTCTGCTACCTGTGAAAAAAAAGCTGTTCTCTGTTTCTGTGGAGCAAAGACGCTCCAAAAAAAGCCCTAATTAAGTTCTGCTCCTGCGAGCTTACAAGTGCATGTAATTTTTCGGTTAATGGCTACTTCATTCCAACGAGGAGCCAACCACACGAAATGGCCTCTGGCTAAACAGGCGAGCGCCATCCCCTCGCCACTCTCTTCATCCGGTTAATTCTGCAGATTTATTTTTTTAAACACAAGAAGCAACAATTTAACTCTTGAGAGGCACCCCGGGGTTGACGACTGGAACAAATTCATTATTTCCTCTTTCTGAATCAGTCCTGCGTCTGCCTCACTAATCTGACGTGTGGTGGACCTGGAGCATGGTCATGTGTCAGCCTGCACGTGCACACACTGAGCGTGTGCAGCCTGTTGACTGAGTGAGTTCAATCATGTACACTTGTTATTAGACATTTGCATAATGTTCCACCTCAGTGCTCTGCCAATTGGACGTGGTTTTAATGTATGCACAGGAGCCGAGGTGATAGGGTGTAATGTAAGAGATTTATTCCAACTGAAAAGCAGAAGTAATGAGCGCTGCGTCTCATTCCAGGTGTGCTGATGCATGGAGAGCATAGATTTCATTACACTTTGTGATTGAATATGAGGATATAAGGCGTGCTGTGGCATCTGGCAATCAGAGCGTACTGTTCGAGAGCAGTCCTTCAATATTTTTACACCTGTGCTTTGAAAAGGAGTCAAGTTTTTAAGAAGCTGCAAACATTTCCTGAAAAATACTCCAATCACAGAGAGCTGTTGATTAAAGAGTTGGTTCAATTAAACCCCAAATAATGTGTTTTCTGACTCACACATCTCTGAGAGAGTCAAATTTAAAACATCATTCAATCCTCAAGTCCAATGATGGTGGGTTGATGTGAAAAGCATAAATAAAAACAGAAAACAATGATCTGCAAATCCTTTAAACCTACATTCAACTGAATACACTAAAAAGACAACATATTTCATGTTCAAACTGATAAAGTTTGTTGGTTTTTTTTGCAAATATTCACTCAATTTGAATTTGACGCCTGCAACACATTTCAAAAAAGCTGGGACGTGGCAACAAAAGACCAAACATAGCTCAAAAACCACCTGTTTTAAACATTTAACAGGTGAATAGGTGAATTAGAAACAGGCATCAATGTGGGGACGTCATCAGAAATCCTGAGACATATCTACACATAAGCGGCCAGGCTGAAAATCAACACTGAATACCCCTGACCTCCCATCCCTCAGGCAGCACTGCATTATAAAGCAGCATCATTCTGTAAAGGATATCAGCACGTGGGCTCAGGAACACTTCAGAAAACCATTGTCAGTTAACACAGTTCATCTCTACATCTACAAGGTCAAGGTCAAACTCTACCATGCAAAGACAAAGACAAATATCAACAACACCCAGAAACACCGCCGGCTTCTCTGGGCCGAGCTCATCTGAGATGGACTGAGGCAAAGTGGAAAAGTCTGCTGTGGTCTGAGTCCACATTTCAGACTGTTTTTGGACATCATGGACGTGGTGTCCTCCGGGCTAAAGAGGAAAAGGACCATCCAGACTGTTATCAGAGCAAAGGTCAAAAGACAGCATCTGTGATGGTATGGGGGGGTGTTAGTGCCCATGGCATGGGTAACCTGCACATCTGTGAAGGCTCCATTAATGCTGAAAGGTACATACAGGTTTAGGAGCAACATGTTGCCATCCATCTTTTTCAGGGACGTCCCTGCTTATTTCAGAGACAATGAAGACACATTCTGCTTCAGAGTGAAAGAGTGCAGGGACTAGACTGACCTGCTGCAGTCCACACCTGTCTCCACTGAACAGGTGAGGAGCATCATGAAGACAAACAACAGAGACCTGGACTGTTGAGACACTGAAGTCCAACATCAACAAGAATGAGAAAGAATTCAAAGCTTGAACAGTCAGTGTCCTCAGTTCTCACGGAGTGTTGTTAAAGGAAAGGTGATGTACCACAGAGGTAAACATGCACCTGTCCCAGCCTCTCTGGAGGCATTAAACTCAAAATGAGTGAATACTGCAATCAAAACAGTAAAGTTTATCAGTTTGAACATTAAATATCTTGTATTTGTCAAAGTATTTTCAGCTCTCAGACATCCCATCTTCATTGGAATTTGGGTTTCTTTGCAGATTAAATTTTGACAGCCTCAGTGCTGATGGACCCTCTGATGCCGCCCCTGACTGGGGTCCCAGACTTCAGGTTGGGAACCAAGCACCTAAATCATCAGATCTTCCTGCACGGCTGTCATAAACATGACTTTGGGTTATTTCAGTCATTTTTATGAACCAACTCTTTAACGTGGCATCTTTATGACCCATCATCAGGCAGATCACATGCATCAAGTGTGGTCCTTTTCTTCCTTTATCATTTTCATGCATTTGCATCAGAAGCTGAAAGAAAGAAGAGGCGTGTGTTTGCCATTCAGAGGGACGGTAAAGCGAAATGTTCCAATGCAAACTCCCAAAAAATGCACTTTTGTTCAGGGGGGAAGGAGGCACTGGAAGATCTTTGGCTTTACCAACCAGCTTAAAGAAAAAATCCACTCCAAAGACGATTATGGACCATTTGATGACATTTAAAAAAAGAATCCCAGAGTGTTTTATCTCAGCTTAGGCACTGGCAGGATGTAAAGGATATTCACCCTCCATAAAAAGAGCCAATCATCTCGAGTGCCTCATTAATTTTCCATATTAATGTTACTTTACTGCTCTGATTGTCTGCCAGATCTCACATCTCTGATCTTTGGAGTGAACTGTTGCTTTAAGAGGTGGTAGAAACTGCTCGCAGTTTCGACCAGCGGCTGTAAAACGTGTAAAAGCAGATCGTAAAGAGAGTGAGAGGGTCAGTGAGAGGATTCAACAGAGGAGGCAGGTGCAGCTAAGGGGTTAGTCCAACTCAAGGTCAAAATAACAGAAAAACAGGCAGGTAGAGAGGGAGGAAACCCCGCCCCCAGAGGTCAGTGAGGCAGATTAAAGGGTGAGGGGTCAGGGCTGCGGGCCGGGTGGGTTGGATCGCTGCGGGCCCCTGGTGGATGTGCTGAGTGACGCTCTAATCGTCCTGACGCTGAGCTGAGTGCAGTTATGCAGAGTGGAGCGTTCGGTGTGCGATGCCTCTAAGGTTAGTGTGTTTTTGTGGTCAAACATGATGTCACGGATAATCGCTGTAAAGTGCTACTGAGCCGAGCGCCGAGGGAAATGACCTAGTTTGAGTGACCTTTAATGGCTGCCATTACACCACAGCTATGACTCAGGGTTGGCTGATCGGCAGGAAGATTTCAGTGACGGAAAAAGAACGAATGTCCTGACTCCAGAACAGGGCGAGACACAAAACGAGTTACATTTTAATACTGTTTTTAATAAGGAAGCCTAAAAGGTGTTTTATTTTGAAAGGATGAGTAGACCATACTCTCAGACTTCTGACTATGTTACCGTGGTGATGAATGAAAAAACACAACTTGAGATAAACTTGTGGTTAAACCTTGTGCTCTTGGACTCTTCCCCTCTGTGCTCTGGACACACGCACTGATTAAATACCATCAATAATCAACAGAGACAGCAGCTCAACTCGGACTGCTGACCGATGGCACTTCTCTAACTTTTTTCTATGGAGGCGTCCTTAAAAATGCAAAAAAAATGTTACGGGACATTAATAAACATATAAATACTGAAACTGACTTTAATTTGGAATATTAGCTCAAGGACGATGCACACAACCCTGCTGTTAGGACTTTTTCTACACTTTTCACACTTCATCATCACTTCCTCTTGTCTGCAGCGTGACTTTTTTAACAGATAAAATGTTTCTAAGGTGAGTTTTTGGCAGATTTCTTTTAAGTTAACCAGGAGTCAAAGCTTCATTTGATAGCTTGATTACATTTATTCGGCGTAATGGCAGAAGGCCTGATGACTATTGATGTGAGCCAAGTTATTTGCTTACTCAAAAGTTGATTTAATACCACAAAATTATATTGTGTCCTTTAATATTCATGTCAATAAAACTTAACTTATGATTTCAAGGGGAAAAGTTCACCACTTAGTGAACAACTGAGTGAGCACATAGTTTATGACCAAGGTTTCTCAACAGGAATTTATCATCTACAGTCCATAATACCACCAAAAGATTCAGAGAATCCATAAATGGCCAGGCTAAAAACAAACACTGAATGCCTGTGACCTTTGATCCCTCAGGCAGCACTGCATTAAAAAGTTTTGAACCAAATATTGACCTTTACTGTTGAAAAATTGTCCAAGCAAAACCAAAAGGGCTATATTAAAACACATGTCAAAAACAGGGAATACAAATGTTTATAGGCTGGAACAAAAATAAATTAGGAGTAAAGAGTTCATTTTTTTTCCATTTTTTTAATTGACCTACAAACCCTCATTCCAATGTGGTTGGGACGTGGTGTAAAACATAAGGAGAGTTGGTGTAACACAGTGACAAGTGCTTTTTTTGCCCCTGTCCCAGATTTTTGGAGCATGTTGCAGGAATCAGATTCAAAGTGAGAGAATATTTGCAAAAAACAATAAAGTTATTGCAGAGTTATTGAATTGAAATCAGACTTTATGAATTTGATTCTTTTCTTATTTTTGCTAATGAACGATTAGAAAGTGCAGACTGAAGCTGAAGCCTCTCTGAGGGGCAGCTGCTGTGGTGGTATCTCCATCTCTGAGAGGATGAGGCTCCGTCTGTTGCCATGGTCTTCAGAGGTATTAATAACTCTTTAGAAAACTAGCTGGCATGGATGTCTGGACCCCCAGGACATGGCCCCCCTTATCGTGGCGAGGTTGAGCCCGGGTTCACGCTCTGCTCTCCTCCTGTCATGTTTTAATGAGTTTTTAACTCCCTGCTCCCCTTGTTCCTATTATCCTGCCATCTCCCTGCGGCGCCCGCTAAATTAGCTGCTAGCTTAGCTTTTCAGCGGCTCATTTAAATATGCAGAGGAGTCAGAGGAAAGGTTAGACGTTGATCGGGGCGAGCTCAGAGCCGGGCTTGGGCTCGTTAAATTCTGTTTGTAACGGGATGGAGAGGTGGGCGTTCTCCGACCGGCAGCTCAAACCTCACTGCTGGCAGCTTTTCTAAATAGCAGCGGGTCAGCAGGTTCCTGTTCTGCCTTTTAGTCCTCTGCTGCTTTTACATAATGTGATGCAGCTCCCCAGATCAGAGGAAGCCTTTCGCTTCACGCTGCACGGGTTAAATAACCGCCTCTCTGCTTTTTACTCAGACTTAGAGATGTTTTATCTGGCTGATATTTGGGATGGAGGCGGCTCACTTCCTCTCACATGTTCTCTCAAAGAAGCTGCTGACAGGATTTGGAGGTAGAAAAAGTTCCCTGAGCTGTCTCAACCATCACACGAGCAAGCTTCAGCACTTTCTACAGCCACAGAGCAGTGCTGCAGGGAAGCTTCACTGTTTTAGGATTATATTACAGACGTATTATATCCATCACCTCTAAGAGAAGGGTGTCCAAACTACAGCTCATTTTTAATTGGCCCAATGTCCAAAAGAGGAGATCAAACATGGCCAACGTTACACCATGACTGATGAATTCAGACAAGTGGACTAGGCTGAAAACATTGATCTGTTTTTTTTGCACAGCTCTCTAATCATCTTTAAGCGAATAAATTAAAGTAGCCTGGTGCAGAAATGCAGAAAATCCAGGGGGCTATCTACTCTGTTGCATCATACTTTTAGATCAGTTAAACAATTTTAATGGAAGTTCAGCTGGATGCTGCTATATTAATCAACATCATTCATTCCAGATTATTTTCATTATATATTAATGTTATCTATAAAATGAAGAGTTTGTCTTCAGGCTGCTCTGTTGTAAAGTGCCTTGAGAAAACTTGTTATGAACTGGAGCTATACAGATAAAGACTGACTGATTGATTGATTGAAATATCACATCAAATTGAGTCGTTGACTGAATAATTATAATCCAATTGAATCATGAGACCAGTGAAGAAGTGTTTTGATCCATAAATAAAGATCAAGTTGGTTTTTTTGGCTGCTTCACTCGACCCTGGCATACTGACTGGAGAGATGTGAAGACATTAATCTGTCTTGAGGACCAGAAGCTGGTTGTGAGCTCATCTTTAACACCTTTCCTGGACTGGACTGTGAACCACGTCAGACAGCACAACAGCAAGCTGCGTACTGGTTTGTTTTTCTGGCTTATTCGAGGTGATTTTATGGGTTTTTCCACCAGAGAAAATATGATGAACCTCACAGAAGATTCACCGGAGCACCAACGAGAGGAAGAATAGACCAGAGAGATGAGGAGAGGGTCTGCAGGGTTTTAGCAGGATTTCATGGATCATCAAATGGATGGTTTCGATTTTGGACTTTTCTGGGACATTCAGCTTCTGGTTTTTAAGAACAGGAAGAAGACAGTGATCGTAGGAACATCCAGCATGTTGATCATGGATCGAGAAGGTGGAAACAGACGTTGAGGCGAGGAGAAATATGATCCTCAAGAAATATGATCCATTTGAGTTGCAATGGAAAAAAAGATGAATGAACTAATGTAAACATAAAAATACTTAAATAACATGGGCTGGAAGGAATGTGTTTCTCTTTGTTGGATTTTGTTTGCTTGTCTTCTTTGTCCAGTATGTTTTCTGTTTTGCTTTGTTGTCTTTGAGGAATTACCTACGTTGTGGACCTGAACTGGTGTATAACTCGTCTAAAATCTGTTTGTTCAGTTTGTTTGTGTATGCACCCTTATGCATTTATTTTACAGGAAAGTATAACGTATAATTTGTAAGTCCATCGTCACTCATATTGAAATATTTTAGGTTTATTCTCTGTTTAAACTATCAAAGAAAAAGTTTAAAAAAAAAAAAAGATCTATCTGAACATGTGAAGATGCGACTTCAATTTTTTTTGGTGTTTGGTGAGCACAGCTTAAGAATGCCTTGTTAACTAATTAACTGTTGGGATATTTGACTAAATTTAAGCCACAGTGCACCGCTCTTTGGTCTCTCCCCTCCTCTGTCCCTGTTTGGTTTGCAAACTGAACTCTGGAAGCAAGAAAATCATGACCCTGTTTTCAAGTGGACGAGAACAGGTTTTCTGTAGTTTGTTTCAATGATCGGCTGCAGTACATCTGGACATATCTTTGTTCTGTTTTGTCTCATTTCCAGCTGCAGGGCCTCCTCAGGCAGGGAGGCAGATATCTGCAGAGAAATGGTCAGACAGCGAGGTGAGACCAGAGGCTCTGCTTCCACATCAGCTCCCCTCCTGTCTTATCAACCCGCCTCCCGCTCTCCTGATTGAAGCGGCTGCGTCACCGTCTGGCTGGAATAGATTGTATTTCTATTACGTCCCTCCCTCCTCTCGCTGTCCGACTCCCTGGCTTGGATCCCTGCTGGTTATTTATTTGTTTTGTGCTTCTCTCATTTGAGCCTGAGTGGATCATCATGGCAGCCGGAATGGAAGTTTCTCTCAATAGCTGAGGATTTATGGACTTCTGACACCGAGTCTGAGCAAGCAAGCTGCAAGGAGAGGACAAACACTGCCTCATCCGGGCTGAATCTGGTCCAAATGAGCTGGAGCGTCCTCCTTAACATGCAGGAAAATGAACTAGTCTTAAAGAAAAGGGTAAAGCTAAACCCTTTTGTGTCCAAACAGGAACATTTGAGCTCCTACAGAGACGTTTAGCTGGACTTCCCGCCACAGCCTTGTCTCTATTGGACTTGTTTTTCTTTCTTTTAAAGGGGAGACTGTTAATTAGAATGAGTGCAGCGTGTCAAATTAGAAATGTAAGAAATAATGAGACTGAGGCTCATGAAGATCAAGATGTGATTAAATATTCAGGGGCTGGTTGGAGTTTTATAGGTCGTGTCATTTATTGAGGTAGCTGCATGGAGCTGACAAAGAGTCTGCAGAACGTTAGTGTGATGTGAGGGATGAAGATGAACTGAGGCAGAATCAAGAACGATTACCTCGATCATAATTATTATATTTCGAGGGCACAGATACTAAATAAAAGCCCACAAATGGCTTATTTGATTTATTAATGGTTTTGGTAATTTTTAAAAGGTGATGCACCAAAATGTGGAGGAGAAAAGGAGGATTTGATTTCAGTCTTTGCTTTAGCTCAGAGGAAAATGGGCACTATGGGATAAAGGCTGCTGGTCAGATTTAAAACAAACAAGTAAAAAAATAAACACAAGCAGATGGGTGACAGGACGCCTCCTAAACCTGTATGTACCTTTCAGCATTAATGGAGCCTTCACAGATGTGCAGGTTACCCATGCCATGGGCACTAACACCCCCCCATACCATCACAGATGCTGTCTTTTGACCTTTGCTCTGATAACAGTCTGGATGGTCCTTTTCCTCTTTAGCCCGGAGGACACCACGTCCATGATGTCCAAAAACAGTCTGAAATGTGGACTCAGACCATGTCTTTGTCTTTGTCTTTGCATGGTAGAGTTTGACCTTGACCTTGTAGATGTAGAAAGGAACTGTGTCAACTGACAATGGTTTTCTGAAGCGTCAGTGTTTGGAGATTTCTATGATTCTCTGAATCGTTTGATGATATTATGGACTGTAGACGAAAATCGAAAATATATCAAGAAATGTTCTTAAACTGTTGGACTACCTGTTCACCTGTGGAACGTTCCAAACAGGTGTTTTTGGAGCATTCCAGTCTTTTGTTGCCCCTGTCCCAGCTCTTTGGGAACATGTTGTCTGCATCAAGTTTAGATTTTTAAAGTTATCAGTTTAAACATTTATATCTTGTCTCTGTCGTGTATTTAATGGAACATTGGTGGAAAAGGATTTGCAGATCATTGCTTTCTTTTGTTGTTTATGTTTCACACAACGTCCCAACTTCATCGGAATTTGGGTTTGTAGATCAGTGGAATAAAAAGGTTTCTACTCCTAATTACTTTTTGTACCAGGCTGTAAACATGTTCATATCCTGTAGCTGACTGTGGCTCCTTTGGTTTTGCTTGGACACTTGAGGCAGTGTGATGCCGTCATTTTTTTACAAGATCGTCTTTTGGGTCAAAACTGGACTTAACTTTTATAAACTAGGAGTCATTCATTCATTCCTTTAAGTCTCTTAAAAACAAAAAAGATTATCTAAGTTGTAGTGATGTGCTCAATAAAGATAATGAATTGCCCTACTAGTTTAAAGAGGACAATTAGAACCAATAATATATTTTGATTTGAGCCATTTTTGCATTTTTTCTGGCTTCCTGTTACAGAACAAGACGTTTTTCCTTTCTCAAACAACACATGCACAGTGTATCTAAGCCTGGAGAACATCTGCTGTGGTATTGGCTGATTTAGAAGAATAATAATCCAGCATCCATCCAACTAATCACACCATCTAACGAAGCTGCCCCATAAATACGAGCATCATTCTGGTAATTCTGGCTCTAATGAAGAATATAGATCAGAGAAAATCGATCATCAGTGCTTTCTGCCTTTGACTAAGAGATTGGTTTGACTAGAGAGTTAAGTGTTAGTGAGCTAATGAAAGCCGTATTTCACCCTGGAAGAACATTCACACTCATTAGCATGCGTAGCACCACATCATGACTTCTTCAGCGCTCAGCCTGAAACAGAAGCTGCTTTTACGTCTGAGGAATCGGTTTGTTCCTCCAGATCAGAACACTGATCCAAGTTCCTCAAACTCTTCAGGATGGGAAGATCACATTCTGCTTTAGTATTTCACTCATTTAAAGGCAAAACATTTTCAGAATCAACATCATTTCACCTGCTTTTGAAGGCAGACGTCCTTGTGTTTGGGGATCTATTAATCAATGATTTGGTTTTCGTTAAATAAAAAAATAAAAATACCCTCCTCTTTGGAAACACTCTGATCTAAGGGGTAAGGGGGCTGTGATAATGAGCTCTGTGCTGATTGGCTGCCCAAACAATGTCTGTCTGGAGGGGGAGGAGGGGCAGAGTCATGGCGTCGGCCTGGGACGAGCAGAAAACACTCATGGAGGCTGTGTTGCCACTGCTCAAAATGCACGTGTTATTTGTGGCATTTTGGGTTTTCTGCATAAATACCTTTCATTTATTGTTTTCCTTTAACTCTGTATTTGCTCGGCTGCTTTTATGCCTGCTAGTCAGCACACAGGGCCGGGGGGCTCCTGCACTAGTGAGTAGCAATGTGCTAAAGTTGTTGATGTTTTATTGGTCAAATCGGCCAAACTTTTGGAAACAACATTGATCAACACATACAAAGACGAATCAGTGTTGTTAGCATGGTGAAATGTTTTGGTCATATTTCAGTTGGTTAAAGTAAGGAGCAAGGACTGTCCCAAATCGAGACATATTTGCAGTTTTTGGATACCTATACTGTTAACAACTTACCAATATAACTCTAAGAGCCCTACTTTAGGGCCTAATTCAGGGATGGGCAAACAGCGGCTAAGGGAGTCCTCCCATTCCCTCAATGTGGCCCAACAGTAGATTTAAAATCTCAAAAAAATGTGTGAACATGAAGAAAATATGATGGATATGCTGCAGTAACATTAAATGTGTCTGAAGACAGAAATATGAGTAAAATATTTTTAAACAACCACTAAATGCTATTGAAAAAACAATTCAACTTTGTGTTTGCCTAATCAAATTACCTGTAACTTCTTGCATTGCCTCTAAATTTTTATTCCTCCTCTGATTCCTGCAGTTCATTATTTACATCCTGAATGTTTGCTTTCCATCCTGAAGTGCAACTTTGGAAAAAAAAAGCCAATAAAATGAATAAAGAAGAAGTTCTGACCCTCTCCAGGCACCCATGCACAAACTGTTGATCCAGAGTGAAAGATCGTTTTGTTATTTCTTTGTTAGTATCAGATTTGTTAGCAGCGTACGATGAGGCGTTCAGGGCCCAGCAGTGCAATCCAACCTCGCAGATTGACTGAGGACATTAATCCCTCCCCCTTACCCTCCATCTCCACACTGATTGGCTCCGAGTCAGGTGACCCTTGTTCCCCCACGGGGGGAGGGCCATCAGGACCTGTACCTCTTTCAGGGTCACCTGCCTCCTTTGGGAATCCCGCCCCATGAAAGGTAGTGCTGGCGCTTGTGGGTGTGGTCTTCCCTGTGGTTGTAACGGAGGGGAGGAAGAGGTGGAGGAGGAAGAGGAGGAGGAGGGAGGGGGCGACAGAGTGAGTGATTAGTGAAATGTGAATCAGCGGGACAATCATCTTCAGAGAAATGAGGGTGAGTTCCTGAGTGGGGGGGGAACCGTCACCCTGTTAACACACAGACGATGATGAGAGTGAGAGACATGGTGAGCACACAGAGCAGAATTTAAACCGTTCATCACTTTAACAAAAGCACACGATGATGAAGAAGGCTGCAGGACAAACATCTCAAGGACACCTCGCTCCAGGAGGATCTTCCATCCAAACATCTACAGCAACAAACCCTCGTTCATCCAGAATATTCTCACGGCGCAGCCAAAACCACACCAAAAAAAAGCCCAGCTGCTCTGCTTACTCAGGACTGTACAGTACTGTAAAGAAAGTTATACATGAGGTAGAGCCTTCAGTCATCAGGCTCCTCTTCTCTGGAGTCATTTAGCTCTCACGGCTCAGGAGGCTGGACTTAGGCTGGTTCAGGCTTGGACCAGCTCAGAGGTAAGCTGTGATAGGCTTAGACTGCCAGGGGATGAGCACACTGAGCTCCTCCCTCTCCTCTCTGTCCCTCGGTCTTTTGTTCCTGTGCCCATCTCTGATTTTTGTCCTGGATCGTTGGTGTGGACGTCCTGCTGATGGGGACCTACTCAAGTAACAATTAGCAGATAACATTTAGCATTTATAGAAATGCAGCTATTGATTCTTTTTGTAAATGAGTACTCTGTCGATTATTTTGGCGATTAATCGAGTAATCGAATAACAGATAGATTGTGCACACTGGAGTTTTTTTTACATTGAATCACTTTGGTTTTATCGAAAAAGCATCAGGGGAAACAATTACAGACACTGAATCAGGCGGATTCAGTGAGCTGCTGACCTTTGCTCACTTGCTGACTCTTCATTTGATTCCTGAGACTTGAGATTTGAGTGAGAAAGAGTCATTTTTGGCTCGTTTTAGCAGGTATTTATGTCTGCTCCACCTGTATAGTTTGAAAGATAAGATAAACACAGTATGGTTACTGTTCTTGCTTGTGCATTTCTGTGGAAAAGATCCTCTAATTCACACAAATCGCTTTTATTCTGAAGGTTTCTCCATTCAGTTATACAATAATTTCAGTCTCCCGTAGGAAGACTTGTGCTCTCCGTTCACGGCTTTGACAGCAGAGATTTGACCAATCAAAATATGAAAGCCGAGGCAGAGCTGATGCACATCCAGTCTGAAGAGCTGGATTACATGAACCTAAAGCGGGGTCCACACATAAAGATCATCGGGCTGTTTTTGTCCCTACTTTCCCCTTTCTGAGCGTGGATGGCAAACTCCAGATTATCTTCTGTTTTATAGGATTATCCTGTCAGATTATCCTGTGGTCTGAGGTGTTCAGAGTGAATTTGTCCTGATAATCGGCTCTGAAACGGGTAGGGGGGCGACAATCGTAAATATTAAACTTGTTCAATATCAAAAAAATCTTCATGTGTGGGGAAAGCCGACGACTCCATCAGAGTCATGACTCTGTGAATGTAGCCAATCAAGAAGCGAGCTGACTGAGGAACAAGGAAGCAGGCGGAAACAAAAACAGGCATGGCCGACCTGAAACATAAAGTTGGTGGAGCTCAGAAATGGAGGACCAGCTCACGTGTTCACGCTGTCTCCAGGATTTTTTTCACAGTCTTTTCTTTTTTTAGTTCAAAAATAGTCCTAGACCACCATCATTCCCTCTTCTCGAATGTCCTCTTCCATGTTGTGTTTCCGGTTGTTGCTGTTTTTTCTTCTTGGTTTTTGTTAGATCAGGTTTGATCAGATTTCTGTCTTGGAGGACTAGATTCTGGATCAGTGGTGGGACAGAATGGTTCTGTGTGTGGTGTGCTGTGCTGAGATTATCAGAGCTCACCACACACAGAACGATCCAAACTGTTCAACGCCTGATTTCTTATCTTCATGTGTGGGCTCTCTAACAGATAAAACATCTCTTCAGGTTTAGAAAATCCTGATGTGTGGACCCCGCTTTACAGGAAAACAGAGGAGTGCAGGCTGATGTGTTTTTGGCTCTTGGACTCCTAAAAGGATCAACTAGTTTAAGTCTGAATTAAACTGCTGCCATGACTGTCCTGACAGAGTCCTGAGTCAGGCACAGCTGTAGATCGCAGATGAATGGCTCCTCAGTTCTCACTCAGTCTTAAATCTCTTAGTGATCATTTAATCCTGGTTCTGCTGCTTATTTTGCAGAACCCCCCCCAGGCTTTCCCCTTCACAGCCTTGAACCCAAACCTCAGTCAAACTCCTCTGTGTCCACTCTGCTGAGCGTTTTCACAGATAAGTTGAAGTGAATACTCGCTGCAGCTCCTTTCCACTGCCTCACCTCAGCTGATCTCTTCCACAGGAAACTCCGTCACCTTCAGGCGGAGTCGCTGCAGACATATGCCCTGAAATGTGCAGGGATTATCTGCAGCAGGCCTCACGTTATCAAACAGATTTATCTGCGTGACACACCCCTCGTCTTGATTGCGTTATAAGCTCTCCGTCGTCCTTGAGGTCCGCTGAGCAGCATGTTGCTATTGGCTTTGGCTCCTGCGCTAATAAGCCTGCCATAATTTTGGCATTCTGCAGATCTCACACCCAGACGTTTGGAGGAAAAGGGGGCTTGTTCTCCCTCTCGCTGCGAGCCAGTTGACTGTGTTCACAGCGAATGAGGTGCCCCGTCAGTTCACCATCTGCGCCGGCAAATTAAAACCGTACACCGGGGGGGTGTTTGGCCCTGGCAGCTCGGACTACAGCTCCAGGACGTCATCAGTGCTTCAATTTATCACAATTGTGTTACTCTGAGAGCATGTAGGATCATATTGTTCCCTTTCACTGCTGATAAAGTGCAGAGAAAACATTTGTCTCACAGCCGTCCCTCTGCTGGCTGAAATGGTTTGGGGAGCGGAAGAAAGGAAGCGTCGGTGCCTTTGGAGCTCCCGTGTGCGACAGCTTTGTTCGGCATATGGGCTGTTTTATTGTCTAGGAAAGCTGATAATTGATCTTCAGTGCTGAGGCTTAAAAGGCTTTTTGTGAGGGAGAAGAAGCGGCGAAAAAACAACAGAGACAGAATCAGACCGCATGTTGAGGACTTCAAACCGGGCGCTGAAGCATCGGGGTGTAGAGAGCTCCTGCAGGATTAAACAGGAGCGCTGCTCACCGAGGCCCACCGCAGACTGAGAGCAGGCGGGGGGGCTTTACAAAGTAGGGATGTAACCTGAACCAAACAGGGCACACTGTTCATACAATACTTAAAAAACAGATGTGGCCCTAAACTAGGACGCAGAGTTGTTTGGGTCGTAGATTAGGCTCCTCTAAGGTCGCTTTCACGCCTAAAGGTCAGCAGACTCGGCTCGGTTTGGAGGTGAAGTTGCAGCATTGTTTCTGTCAGGTGGACCAAAGCCTGTTGAATGTTGGGTAATAAAGCCTCCTGCCACTAGTTGGGGCTGTTGCTGTGGTCTTTATTCCTGCCATTTAATGGAGTGCTTTAACATGCTGTCCTCTTCTTGTCTTTTCTGCCCAAGCTGCTCGATCTTGATCAGCTCTACGTCCAACATTAGATGCTCTGTTTCAGTTTCTTGTACTTAAACAAGCAGAGCGCATGTCAAGACTGGAACTGCACTGACGGAGTATTACAGAGCAGCAAAGACACACTGATCCAGTAACTAATCACATTTACACAAGTTACTGTCAATGATTAGCTTATTTTGTATTCTTAACCTGTACATTTACTTCTACTTAAGCATGTCTTGCTGTACTATAAGTGAGTATAATGTTAAATCTAATCATTGAGATATCAGAAGTGTTTTTTTGACCTGATCTCTCATTGGCCAAATAAAAACTGGAGAATCTCTGTCCTCTGAGGCAACAGATTTGATCTCCTCCAGCGTCTGACTATCTTTTCTCCTTTGCAGTAACCTCAGTTTACTTACTTACTTTACTTTATTCTGGCATTAGATGCTCCATTTCTGTTGCTGTGATTTCTTGTATGCAAACAAAGCAGAGCGTGAAGTCGAGTATAACAGAGAGACATTCACACCGCAGTGCATGAGTGTGGGTGCCCAAAAACCCAGACTTGAAAAGATGGAATTGTCCCCCAAACCTCAATCAGAATACAGAAGTACATACTGAATCATGGGCCGGCTGTTTTATCACATCCCTTTTGCAATCTCCCGAGGCCCTGAGATGCTCTGGTGGTCTGGATCGAAGCCTCTGGCACACAAAGTGTCCTTTATTCAGTAAAGAAATGGAGGGAGATGTAGGATGGATGACTCTGTGGAGCTGTAATGGCCAGCCTTGTCCGTCGTGATGGACTCTGTGCTGGTGCTAATCACTGTGTCGGATCAACCGGTGCCATTAGCTCCCTGCGTCCCAATTTATCTGGTGACAAAGTGTTCAGGGAGGTCTGAGAACTTCCCGTAAAGTTAAGGAGGGAGCTTTAGCTGCGCAGATAAAACCAACTTTAGCTGGAGAGCATTTATCTGATTGGAAATGACCGCTTCTGAGCGTTTCTGCGTTGGAGAATGTATTAAAACACCACCCGCTCCATCTTATCTGAGGGCTCAGCCAGCCAGCGCTTCTATTTCTATTGCGGCCGTGCCAGGGGCCGAGCGGTGTGGCCAGCGGGGGAGTAATGGGACGTGACAGGGATGATGATCCGTCTTGATGCAGGGCATTAGGCAGCGTGGCCGGCGGAGCTCCTGGTCCATCAAACCAGCGACGCTTCAGACAATGGCTCCAATGTTTTAGCTGTCAGGCTGCCTGAGAGGGAGAGGTGCCACCGGCCATTCGGCTGCCTCGCTGAAATATTCGTAACCTCCTAAGCTGTTGAGAGCAGAAACATTTACCTTGGGGGCACAGGGATGGATAAATCACACATCTCTCTGCTGGTAAAGTTAGAGGAGAGGGTCAAGGCTCAAGAGGAGGCTCGAGGTTCATCAAAACTATCCATGATTTTAAAATGATCTGCCCAGCAGCAGGTTGGGCAACACTGGTCACCAAGAGGGCCACATTAGGACCACTTCACCAAAAGGACAAATCAGATATATTCATAAGAGGCCACTTTATCAATATTCATATATATTTAAACTCAAAAACACTCACCAGTTCTTAATCTACTGGGCTGATGTAAGCTACAGAGCATTTATAGGTTTTTAACTCAGATCTCAGTTCAATTTTTATTTTCTGTTCTGACAAGTTTTTTTTACTTTAACAGTTTCAGTGTCAGGGCATAACGGATTCACTTCATTCATCAATCCTCCCTACATCAATGTCCTTACTGTCCGGAGAAGGCAGTGGTGTCCTCTTCTGTCCTCCTGAAATCACTCCATTTTTCCCACTTTTCTACAAATTGTGTATCCTGTAATCTTAATTTGTGCGTGAGTTTCCCCATTACAAATATTTCTTCAGCAGTGCACACCCACTGCTCCCCAGTTGGTGGTTTTACTTTAAGCCACAGTCTGGTAAATACTTTTTTACTTGCCAATAACTGTATTTTGACAAGGTACTCATCTTTTGTTTGTATTATATCACGTGATGAATTTCACAAATACAATCTCTTAAATGTTTTGGGTATCTGATATCCTTTCTCTTTGTGGTAATATTTCTATTTTTAATGTTGACGTGGACAAATTTATCAGGTTTTCTTCCTGATCATTTTTGTGATATTTCGAACTGACTAACGAGCTGCATTAAGGGAGCAGGAGGGCCAACAGTCTGTTCCTGTCCTTCAAGGTCACACCTGGAAAAGTACAATTTTAATTACTACTGAGAAATGTAAAGATCAGATGGATTGAGCACAAAATTCTATTAAAAGAGGCATCTTTAGTCGGTTGCCACCAAGTTGAAGGAAAACCAAACCAAGAGAAAAATTAAATCATGCTGCAACTTCATCCCCAAACTGAACTGAGTCTGCTGAACTTAAGGTGTGAAACTGACCTTGAGTTGTCCTGAAGGGCATCTTACCCATCATCAGCAGGTCACCAGCTTGGACAGAATGTTTTGATTTGCATCATGACTCAAGACAGAACTCCCAAATTAAGACTTAAATGCTGCACTGCAGACCCTAAAATCCCCTTTTCTTCACAGACACAAACAAGCAGCCACAAGAACCACCTCGACCTACAATGACCTCTGAAACCTGCTGTGTCGACTCTTCTTGGGTGCACCTAGAGTTCAGTCTGCAGCCCTGGGTGGTGAATTAGGAGAGACAGTAAAAACAGAGGAGACAGAGACATGTGCACTAACCATACGCTGAGTCCAGCGCCGTGTTCTGCCTGCGGGTCGTCGCCAGCACATCTGGAGGAAACAAAGAGAAATTGGAGCTGACGTCCCAACGTGTTGATCTGTTCTGTTTGTTCCCGGCTACGGTGAATTCATTCATTAAAGGTGACAAGTGCTGCTGATTCTTTCCCTATTTGTGTTTCTAAACAAACTAAGACTAAAGCAGAGCTGTAAAAACCCACTCAGTGAGGCATGAAAACACGTCTGTGAGGGATTCAGAGCAGTGTTTCATGAGGGACCGATAAAGGGGGCGGACCAACTTCCCTTCAAGCTCCGTCAGCATGACCTAAACACATCATTATCCTCAAACTCTTAGATATGCAGCGACTCGCCGCTCTCGCTCTGAGGACAGTTAAAGATGTTTTTATCTTTTAATTTCGTGAGCATGAGTGATTGAGTGTGTCCGTCTCACCGTGGCAGGTATCGGGGTGCTGATGGACACCGTTCTCCACGTCCTGCTCAAACCCGCCTCTGCGGAGAGAGACAAACACAAACATCAGAACATCTGCATCACCGCTCTGCCCTCTAACAGTGCGGCTCGCCCTCACCCCTGGAGAGGCGTGTGGGCATAAATGTGATAACAGTGATATCAACCGTAGTTCAGCTCTACTAGAACTTAAATTTGGGGAACGTGTACTCAACTTTGGTCAATTAGTGCACGAGTAGACTTTACTAGAGAAGCAAAAAGTGTCTCTAGTACTCCTAGTAAACTTAAAAATGTTCACTAGTACTAGTAGTATGCCTTATATGGCAATAAAGAGGTGGGGAAAAGCAACCAATAAAAAGGAGTTGATAGATCATAAGAGGAAGACATAAGATTGAGAACAACGTTGAAACATGAAAATAAAGCTGGGATTTTGGTAGAATCGAGCGAGAAAATCACAAAGACACAGATGTTAAACTGGGAAAGGGAAGTTGTTGTTCGGCAAAGAACTTGTAATAAAGTATGAGCCAATGGGGTATCAAGATTGATTGATATGTTTATTTTAAACATATATAAAAAGGCAAAATAAAGTACAGATAGGAAAAAAAGAAAACATTAGCCCTTCGATAAATGTTACATGTCTAAAGAGGAGTGGGAAGAAGTCAAACATAATTTATTTAATCCAACCCCAACTCCATCAATTAATAAATTATTATTTTGCTTCCCAATCTAGAAATATGAGAATGTCCTTAATTTTTATAGCCTATCAGGGTACTGGATTTGATTATAATCCCTCCTTCTTCATTTGCATTTGATCTACTAGAGATGCTAGTGAATCTTTTAGCTTTAGTAGCAGTACTAGTGAAGCTTTGAGTTTTTACTAGTAACATTTTTTAAGTCTACTCGTCAACGGTTTTGCTTTACTAATAAGGTCTATTCATGCACTAGTGTGCCAAAAACCTTTACGACTAAAACAAAGTTTTGTTTACTAGTACTATCAGTAAACTCAATTTATCTCACTAGTATTACTAGTAGACTGACTGACTGACTGACTGACTGGCGAACGGACTGACAGACAGACGGACAGGCTGACTTTCTTTCTGTTCAGTGCCTTCTGAAATGGCTGAAATGGCGCTGTGAGCAGTGGATTTTTTGTCCTACAAACTGAAAAGTAAAAAGTGAACGTTTGTTGGGAAAAGAACATTTTTCAGTGAAGCAAACTATTTTTGTCACAGTTAAAGGAACTGAGCTGTTTGTAAACTGACTTAATGAACTAAAAAAGTCAAAAGCCTGAAAAAAGGTTTAATTTATGTGATTTAAAACTTGTCTTAATTTCCCCTTCTTTATGTTTATAATTTTGTGCTGGTTAGGAGTGATTGGAAACTTTATGGCATGATTTGGCACAAGATGGTGTCTGTGCAACCAGCTGTCAATCAATCGATCAATCAATCAATCCATATTTGTATCACCTCTAATCATGACAATTATTATCTCAACACACTTTACAAAAGAGCAGATGGATGCTGCACTCTTTATTCTATAAATTTGTTTTTTATTGATTTTTATTGATTTATTTTTTAAATCAATATTTGACGTTTGTTTTTACACCAAACCCAAAATGGCTCCATGAGTGCAGCACTTTGCCACAACAAAGCAGCTGAAAATGTTCAGCTAAAACACAAATCTGTCTGGTTTCTGATAAAAGTTCCCTTAAACACATCATGAGCAACATTTATCCCAAAAATCTGAACAAAAACCTGGATTTCAGCATCTTGAAATAACACATATATCTTTGTTTGTGGAGTGAACATGGACTGTATTTAGTTTGTCTCTCAGTTTCAAAACTCCATTGGCCATGTTTATGGAAGAATTGGAAGGTGGATTAAAGAGATGGCATCAAACATGACAATGGAAAAGATAACATACATTATCAGACAGAAACAACATGTTTTTAATGACATCTGGAGAGCTTTTATAAGTTTTTAGGACACGATGCTTATGTTGGTAACTTGCGTCAGCAGGAAGAAGCTCTGAGGGAGTAGAGTGTCCATGTGGTGTGTTATAATGTCCAGAGAAATGCCCCTGAAATTCATTACTGTTATAACGGTTTGCAGTACTTGTCTATATAATTAAAGTGAGAGCGTGCACGTATATACTGTATATGTATGTGTGTCCATGTGGGCATGTACATACTGTACACCATACCCAGCGTGTTATTGCTATCAGCATTAATTTATCTTTTACTTTTATCATTTAAACACATGTCTGTTACTTATTTGGTGAGGGAGAAGAGGGGAAGGCAGGGAGCAGAGGGAAGAAAAGTTTGTTTTGTTGCATGTAGTAGTATCTTGCTGTTTGATTTGCTGTAACTTGCAAACAAAAAACTAATAAACAATGCAGACAAAGACTGTGGTCTGACAGCTTTCTTGTTTTTAAACCATTTCATCCATCATGACACTCGCCAAAGCCAACATAAAGTCAGACTCACTCTATCCTAAGATCTGGACACTTTCCCGGCCCTATTCTGTACTAAGTTTGTCCCTGTGTTACCTTCACTTACCTCCTGTACTTCCTCACCTCCTCACTTCCTACCTAGAGTTTGTCTCCTCGGCTTGGAGATGATGTTAAAAACAGTCTACAGGAGAATGTTTCTGATTTAATGTCAGAGCTGATATTTACCTCTGATCCTCTGCAGAAACCCTCTGCAGCTCAAAGACCTGCACTGATAACAGGATGAAAAACACACCGAGGAGACGACCACACCTCAGACCTGGGGATAAATGCACCCCAGAGTGGAGCTGCAGACGCCGGCTTTTGGATTAAAAAATGATTCATGCTCTTTATTACTACCCCACCAAATTACTGTAATGAACTTTTAAGTGGCTTAAAAACTAATAAGAGAGCTCAGCTCATTAAAACAGAGAACATTAGTCAAGAATGAGCTGCTCTGCTGAGACATTTAAAAGTATTTAAAGGTGCTGGTCCTCATAAAGAAAACCTTAAATGGGCAAAGACCCCAGCTGAATAACTCACTCTCTGTATCAGTGCAAACCCCAGGTCCAATGAAGTCAAAAACACAACCTGTATTCAATTAAATACACTACAGAGAAAAGATATTTAATGTTCAGGCTTCTCTGGGCCGAGCTCATCTGAGATGGACTGAGGCAAAGTGGAAAAGTCTGCTGTGGTCTGAGTCCACATTTCAGACTGTTTTAGGACATCATGGACGTGGTGTCCTCCGGGCTAAAGAGGAAAAGGACCATCCAGACTGTTATCAGAGCAAAGGTCAAAAGACAGCATCTGTGATGGTATGGGGGGGTGTTAGTGCCCATGGCATGGGTAACCTGCACATCTGTGAAGGCTCCATTAATGCTGAAAGGTACATACAGGTTTAGGAGCAACATGCTGCCATCCATCTTTTTCAGGGACGTCCCTGCTTTTTTCAGAGACAATGAAGACACATTCTGCTCGAGTTACAACAGCAGGGACTAGACTGACCTGCTGCAGTCCACACCTGTCTCCACTGAACAGGTGAGGAGCATCATGAAGACAAAATACAACAACAGAGACCCCGGACTGTTGAGACACTGAAGTCCAACATCAACAAGACGGAGAAAGAATTCACCTCCAAAGCTTCAACAGTTACTGTCCTAGGGTTACAAACATGCTCCTGTTCCAGCTTTTTTGGAACAAGAATATTTCTAGAAAAAAAAAAAAAAATATCATTTTGAACATTAAATGTCTTGTCTTTGTTGTGAAATCAGTTGGATATAATTTTGAAAGGATTTGTAAATCATCATAGGTTGTTTTTATTCATGTTTTATACGACGTCCCAACTTCATTGGAAGTGGGGTTTGAACAATGTTATGGCTAAATGAAGCATTAAGTTGAAACATGCAGGTCATTTGAGTCGATCTTTCATGTTAAAAGGCATTTTAAAAGTCAATTTTTATCCCACTTACTCAGAGCTGTAACTACTTCTCCCTGCATATTAACACATGATGCATAAATACACAGTAAGTTTGGATGGTTATAAGATTCTTGCACATTTGAAGAGAACAGAAATACGACTGAACTCCAGTCATGGATAAAGTCTAAATCCATTTTTTGGAGTGTAAATCCTGCCATTGAGAGCGTGTTGATCTGGCATTATAATGTCTCTGAACCACACTCTCAAACCAACAAGAAACCCAATCTGACAATCATCGACTTCCTGCTGCTCTGGAGAAAATGTGCCGACGATTGATACACTGTTCTCCCGCCAATAGACGCTCCATCTTTCACCTGCAAGTCAATCAGAAATCAAAGTCCCATCCAGCAGCCTTAGCCGGGAGTAATGAGATTGAGCCAACACACGGCGGAGCGGAAACCTTCTCCAACCGAGCCGAGCTTCGCATCGACGCCAGCCATCTTCCCACGACTTATAAAGTACGGGCAGAAACGGAGCGAGCAGGAACACAGGCCTGATGATGCATCCATCGCTAACCAATTAGCTCCTGGTTTAACTTTAACACAAACCTGCAGCTCGCTCACATTCAGGATCAGTCCTCCAGAAAACATCCTTAATTAGCCTCAAACTTCTCACATCCCACACAGAGACGAGCAAACACACCGAGCATTTTTAGATCCTCTCACACGCTCAAGCACAAACATACTTTAACGCTCAGAGAGAAAAGAGAGCGTGAACGTGGCTGTTAGAGCTGATCAACCGCCAAAAAACAAGGAATAATCTCCTGAGCACGCTCAGAGCAGAGTCTGCTGTCAGCACTCAGTCCCTCTGGCTTTAATGGTCCTGATAAACTCTGAGGTCTTTGTGTTCAGCCCCACTGAGAAACCCAGAGGGATATAAAAAAAAACAAAAAAAAAACAAAAAAAAGGAAACAGATACATTTAAGTAATTAACTAATTAAATGTATTAATTTTTTGGAGAAAAAAAATACATTTTATTTATTTATTTGTTTGTTTAAATTTCATTTTTTATTAACAATAAATAAATAAATTAAAAATAAATAATTAAAAATAATTTAATTTGAATTATCTATATATTTATTTCATTTATTTATGAAAAAAAATCATTTTATTTATTTATTTTTTTATTTTATTTTATTTTTTATTCCTTATTCCATTTCTCAGTGGGGGTTGGAATTACATGATGGTGTTGCTTGTCTATCTGTTAGCATTTTTTTTTTAATCAAAGAGATTCATCATAATATAGAATATTACATTTTACCTCAATTGATTTTTTGTATTTCGGGTCTATCTTCATCTTGTAACTGACTTACTCATTAGAGTATGTATTTATTTAATTTAATTCAACGTCCTTTTTCGCTGTTTTGTTGCTGCTGCATGAACTTTAATAAACGTCAAAGACTTCATTGTGAGTGCTGATACTTTTGTCATGTGGGTTCGTCAGAACCGACAACAAGTGCATTGCTTTTTGAGCAGAGCATGAGATTACTTTAAGAAGTCGAAGGTAGGAACTCTTCTCTCTTCATCATGGTGTAGATCAGGGGTGTCCAAACTGTGGCCCCATGGCCAACTGTGGCCCACAATGCAGTTTTAGTTGGCCTGCAGCAAGCTCTCCAAAATGATGAAAATGTGGCCCATATTCAAGGTGAAGCTTGTGTTTAATAAGTGAAATGATCAGTATTTATGCTGACAGTCAAACATACAGGAGGTGAATCAGCTCACCTCAGTGGCTCACCCCACCCCTGTCTCCCCTACTCTGATGTCTAACTGGTCCATTGTTTCTTCCTGTATTGAGCCCAGTATAGTCAGCTGCGAAGAGGATATATACGGGTTATGTTAATTCAGTGTGTGTTTGCAGTCGTCTGCCTGCAGCAGGAGGGATGAAGGATGTAAAGATCAGGCTGCATCACAGTCATGCTCCCCCACGATCTACACCAAAACTATCAAAGCTACTGAAGAGCTGTTTGACTCAGAAAAACAACAACGCCACCACAAGCCTAGTGAAAAATGTCATTACGCGACTAACAACGCTATAGGCAGAGATGTTATTGCCCATCACTGGATGAAAAAGAGGATAACATGTATGGACAGGCTGAATGTCTGATTCATGATTCTGCAGTGACGAAGCTTGATGGTCAGTTTAGATCGAAATGTCTGGTTTGATCTTTTCACTTTCTTTAAGAGGCTCAAACGGTTAAAAATATCCAACAGTGATCCTGGATATACTTCTGCCTTCTCGTATTTATTAGCAGATTTTAAAGTACAATAGTAAATCCCAAACAATGGAGTGAAGAGTAAAAATAATCCTGGAGAGTGGAGCTGCCGTGGAGGCTGAGAGAGAGTGGAGCTGACAGCCTGACAATGCAGCACACTCCTCTGCAGCGTCTTCTGTTCTCAGGGCATTTTCAACATGCTGCCACTCAGCTCTGTCTCAGCACAAAAACACAACTCAGAGAGATAATCAGGATTTAAAGAGACAGCGCCATCCCATAATATATCTATAACAGCCCTCGATCAACATGTGAGCAGATGAAAAACAGATTAAAGAGACACAAAGACCAGCCAAGTTTGTGGTTTCACATCGAGCTGGAGTAAATCTGGTGAGCCCTGGATTAAGCTAATTATTGTCAACATATTAACCCTTTAGTTTCATCCTTTAGTGTAACTTTCATAAATTCAATCATAGGAAAAGAAGAGTTAACGGCTTTGCTTCCTTCATCTGGATCTCTCTCACCCTGAAATGATCGATTACAGACTCTCATCTCTCAGTTTCTGGTAGTCTTTGTCTCTGTGGATGATTTTAGAGCAAACACAATCTTTTCAGGGAGTCTGCAGCTCAAAAATCAACTGACTTAATCAACCTAAAGTGATGAAAATTTTAGAGCTGAAAACAACATTTTTCATGCTCCATTCTTCAGCTGGTTTTTCCTAAGAGAGGGTGAGACCAACTGATAATGAAATCTTTTAATTCTGGTTTTGAGCAAACTGGACCTCAAAAATACTTTTATTGATTTTTCTGAGCTGGGTCATGGACTGCCTAATAAGATAAGTTTTGACCATACACCATTAATTAATTAATTATTAATATTTAAAATGTGTAATGTTTTGCTTTTTTTTTAATTTTTTTTTTTTTACTATTTTTATACATTTGGTCACTTTTATCATTTAGTTGGCCTGCAGCAGGCTCCCAAAAATCACAGAAATTTGGACCACATTCTCGCTGAAGCTTGTGTTTAATAGGTGAAATAATCTGTATTTATATAATCATTTTTCTTTTTAATACATATTTTTGTCAGTTTTGTCAGTTTTATCCAGTTTTTGTTTTCATGTTAACACCTATTACATTTTGACCCAATACCCAACCGTTTCCAAACTTTGGACGAAGAGACTGTTGAAGTTAAAGACGGACCATGAGGTGGGCGTTACGTTAAACTTTTGTGTTTTTAAAAACAGGAACCAGGAACGCTTGACCTTCTCTCTAAGACATGCCAGAGGTAAGCCTGAGGGCCCTGGAAATCATACGTAAACCTAAAGTGATGGAGGTGCTTTTTCTGTCATATATGAAAATGTTATTCAATCATTTGTAAAACAGATCTTTAATGCTTGTTTTAGACCTGCAAAGGAGGTGACTTAACATGATATTCAGTAACTCAGTGTTTGTCTCTAACTACTCTTGACTGTGCTTCAGAAGTTGATTTGAATCCATGAAATATTGTTTGTTGAACCTGTAATGACCCTGTCTGCTATTTGTATTATATATTAAAAGAATAAAACAACATTTAAAAAATAAATATATGAAAAAAATAAATAAAAAATCAGACCCAAGCTGATCCCCTCCTCTGGACCTGATCACCGACATGGTGGAGGTCTGTGCTTGAATATTTATATCAAAAGTTTTGTCTGGCAGAAAGCCTGCTGCTCGTGTCCACAGTTTTCTGGGGGGACCCTGGTGGCTCAGACTGAGATGCTCCCTCACACAGACGAACTTTGGTTCCTGTCGGCTGTAAACACTGGAGCACGGGTGCCTGCGTGATGCTCAGTGATGTCTGCATGAGAGGACGTGCGCTCCGATCAGCATCCAAACATAATCTGTAACTGCAGGAGCCTTTACATCGTGATCTGAGGGGAGCTGAAGCCTGTAATCACAGTTTAGTTAACTAGCAGAACAACGGGTCACCTTTACGTCTGAGGAAACACGGCAGACTCGTCGACGCCCGGCGCCATAATTGACCTTCTCTGCCGCTCGTGCACATGGATTAACAGTCACCGCCGGGTGCAGAATTCGTTTTGTTCTGCTCGACTCTCCAAACACAAGGAGCTGCTGGCTGCTGGAAAGTCAACATCTGTGTGCCGTGTTTCTTTTTACCCATAAACCCTTTCAGCCTGGGTTCACGTCATGCAGCTGGCCCGGTCGCAGTCGCCGCCTGGACCAAACACAGCAGATAATAACTCAGAGGCAGGATGTCCAGCTGCTGTAAAGGCCGGTCCTGCCTGCTTTGGAAGTTTTAGTGGTCATTATTTGACCGTTGACTGTGATCACAGCAGCAGACGCAGAATGTTGATTTTATCCATCAAATCACAGAAAAATCATCTGGCCGGGTGTAAATGAGGGTTTTGTTGGCTCAAATTGATAACGTACAACATACATGTACACAGAGCAAGTGAAAACAATGATGACTTCACAGATTATCACAAAAATAATATTTTAGATGGCTGGAAATAGAGAAACATAACCTGTTTTTTAACATTAAATATAAAACAAGCATGCCTGTGATGCTTTTGTTTTTGCAGCACTTTAAAAACGGCTCAGTAAAAACATCTTAATCCAGGATGATAAATTCTTGGTGACATTCAGCTCTTTCTTTCCAAACAGCGAGGACACATTGGACCTGTTCAGACAGTGATCTGGGATTACAACTTGTTAGACCAATACGACGTTGACGGCGAGGATATTAAAAACGTGCTGCCGGTGTTTTATGCTCGGTAGAGTTTATTGTGACCAGAGGGAGATTCATTAAGTTATACCAACACTGCAGACAGGAATATAGGACAACAGGACCGACAAGAAAAATTTTTTTTAGTCCTCTTTTTACCATCTGTCTTTTCATGTTTTAATATGTCTCTCTCTCTCTATGTATATATATATATATATATATATATATATATATATATATATATACACACACACACACATATACATATATATACACATATATACATATATATATATATTTATCTGTCCTCTATCTACTCCTTCCTGATGTGATGTCATCAGCTATCATCTATTTATTTATGTATCTATAAATCTATCACTTATTTACTGTCTTATTGTCTCATTATCATAAACAGAATGAAATTTCTTTTCTAATGTCACTCATATATATGTGTTGACATTTTAACCTGTACTAATGTAGTATATTCCTGTAGTACTTCAGTTGTCTCCAGTTGGCCATTTTCTTTCCCTTGGTTGTTTTATTTCCCAGGACCCTCTGTGCCTTTTCCTTTGACTCTTTTGGTCTCTGTTTGACCTGATTGATGATTTATTGTCTCCAGAGTTCTGCCTTTTTCTGCCTTTGTTTTATCTGTTAAAGCACTTTGTAAACAGCTGTTTTTAAAGGTGTAGTATAAATAAAGTTATTATTCTCTGTGGGGCCCTCCTTCAACAGCATGAAGCACATCGTCCACACAGAGAGAAATTCAGGTAACAATTTGTAACAAACCACAAGTTGGGTAAAATGTTAATTTTGTGTACGCAACCAGCTGTTATATACACAGTGTGGGGCAAACAAATGTTTATGAACGTGTGAAGTAAATAAGATCTTACCATAGAGAATCTTATGATTCTGGTCTGTTTCATACAAGCCAGGTTTTATTTCCTATCCTGACCTATACGGCGAAAGATGGAGAGCTAAAAGAAGGATGAACATCATCATCATCATCTTCATCATCCTCATTCATCATCGTAATCCAACCCATTATCACCTACCTGTGGGGTAGGAAGCCAGGACATTTTTTCCCTTTCACTGCCAAAAGACTGAACCTAAAGTTTGATTTTTTGATGAACCGAAAGACTTGAAGTGATTTGGTATTTAAACCAAACATTCTGATTGTTTGAAAAGATTATATAATTTATTAATATATTTTGGTTGGTTGATTCTGAAAACAAATATTTTGATAAAGTCTATTTCAGCCTCCTGAGTTTTATTAAATGTTGTTATCAGTTGTTTATATTTCCTCCTTCCGAGTTTAGTTTCTTCTGATTCAGAAGTTACCCTTAAGTTATATGATGTTGGTTACAGGTTTACATTAAATAGTCATTTTTAAGTAAACGTGTGCTAGAAGTAATTAGTTGTATCTGCATTTCGTCCACACAGATACAATATTTCAGGTGTCCAAACACACGTCCCAGAGCGGATAAATCTGGAAACGCCAACCTTATGTTACCGTGTGGACAACCAATACGGACAGCTTCAGAAACGATAACATCATAGCTCCCCCTCTTCTTCAAACCACGTGTGAACCTCGACAACAACAGAAACAAAGGTGGAACACAGCAGGATTTTTGACACCTCTGCATCATTAAAACCACATCATAAAGTGATCGGGGAGAGCTACTCTGAACGACAGGACAATCAGAGATTGAGAGAAACTCCAGTTTGTTGTTGGTAATTTAATGAGTGTTTTCGACTTTGACAAAATGTCTCCAATCCTGCCATCCTTGACCTCCATCATTGCCCTTTACAGTGTCTCAAACTGCATCAGTCAGCAGATCTCACTCCAGGACCTTCATCCGTCCTCTGAGTCTGGACGTCCTCTCTTCTGCCGACAATAATCAAGTCTGATGCAAAGCAGGTGACTCGTAAACTCAGGTCGCTGTCACTCCTAAAGCTCGGTCGTCTTTCACGCTCACTGCAAACCAAACTGCTCCTCTTTGAGGAGAACCAATCCACAGGAACAACACTGAAAAGCTTCTGTATCACTGCTGGTGGAGTTAAACTGTGGGACAGACTGAGTGAAGACTACATTTGGAGCATAATTCTGTTATAAAGAGGAACAAAGAAATGATTCTCCAGAGGTACACTGATGAATAAACACCACAAGGTGCTGCCGATTATTGGGATGAAAATTTTGCAGGCTATGGTAAATACATTTGAAAAGAACATGATTGGCATGATTGTATTTATCCTGTATGAGTGATAAACTGTATATTCACGACACATGTTTCTAAATTATCGGTGAATTTAGGACATGGTTCTGATTTCAGTGAGAGAGCACAGCTAAATTTAAGGTGTTTAAAGTTTATACGTCTTCCTTTCACTCATGTAGGCTGAGAGGCTTGAGAAATTGCAGATTCATGTTTTGGTCTTGTTTTGTTTTCATTTTTGGTGACCACTGATTTGTATTTTTAACTGTTTTAAGTTGTCATTCACACGATTGAAGCAAAGATATCAAAGATACTTGGTGGTGGACCAGAACTTGGGTCTTTGGTCCACACCAGAATTCACATGAGCCTTTGAACCACCCTAAATAAACTAAGCTTTCCCAAAAATTGAGCCTGGGATTATGTGATCCAGACCAAGTGTGGTGGGCGTGAGAGCGACCTTAAACACTCAGAGTCGTCATAAATATGAAGAAAGACAGATGGAGAGAGAACAGTTTGACTCCTCTTATATCCGCCAGAGCAGCTACAAGTTGAAATTTATGCCACCCCTGGATGCAGAGGGGCTGTGTACTATAAAGAGCAGAGAGATGGTCCATGAATAGGGGATTTGATAGAGGAGACGGTGAGTAAGAGTCAGACTGAGAGGAGGAGGTCCCAGGAGGAGGATGACTCTAAAACCACCTCATCTTGGATTCGACCGGACTTTCTCTGCTGCCCAGTTTACATCAGATCGTCTTTATCCAGCCTTCATCCCTTTATCACTCTGACTTTCACCACCTCCTGTTAATCAAATATAAATCAAATATATAAAGACGTCCCTGTGCAGGTTAAGCAGACCCACACAGACCGTCCAGCACAAAGTTTCTTCTCCTGCTCGTAAAAATCTAAATGAAAACCAGATGTTCTGCTCTCTGGACTTGGGCTGATAAATCCACTCAAGCCTCTGGTCCTCCTTTAATCCATCTCTCTAAACATCTTTTTTTTGGTCTTTAAATGCCTGGTCTTTCCAAGTTTCCATCCCTCCTTCTTCTCCTCTTCCTCATTTGCTCTTTTGTCTTTCCTTCTCTCTCCGGCCGAGGGCTGAAAGTCGAGTCTGGACTGGATATTTTGGCCGATCTCTCCCTGACGTTCTGGTTCGTTTGGATCCCACTGCAGCTCCGTCCTGCACGCCAAACATCAGCTCATAAATCAAACCTCAGCGAGTGGCTCAAGGGTCTCGGCCGGCATGAAACCATATCAACACTTCCTCTTTCTCTGACACATACGCAACTATCTGCACTTTGAATTACAGCCAGTATAACTGACCTGATAAAGCACACAGACCATCACAATCAGGACAGAAACTCCCATAAAAGTATCTCTGTAGGTAAAAATCATCACTGCACATCGGTTTATGCACAAAGTCCTGCAAGCAATCAACAGAAAGAGACTTAAATTCACATTCTCTGAGGTTAACTTTCATTAAGTTTGACATAAAAACAGAAGCACAAGGTTTTTTCGTGTAAAAATATTATTTGAGCAAAATCATGACAAAAATGGAGGAAATAAAAAGATTTTGTCCACTGGGGCCAAAACCAAACACAAATTCAGTATCTCCTATTACTTGAGAAATTTAACTTTCACAAATGTCCAAAATCCTGATGTGAATGTTCTGTATTACTACATCAGCTGATCCCAAACTAGAGAATGTAGATGCCAATATTGAAACCAAAGGCCCAACAAAACCCTAAATCTACCATATTCCAATGAAGTTGTGATATTGTGTAAAAGAAGACAGAAAACAATGATCTGCAAATCCTTTTGAACCTCGATTCAACTGAATACAAAGACGAGATATTTAATGTTCAAACTGATAAACTTTGTTGTTTTGTTGCAAATATTCTCTCACTTTGAAAATGTTGCCTGCAGCAAAAAAGCTGGACAGGGGCAACAAAAGACTGGGAAAGTTTAGGACTGTTAAAAAAACACCTGTTTGTAACATTCAACAGATGAACAGGTTACTCAGAAACAGGTAAGTGTCCCTGAAAGGCTCAGTCGTTCACAAGCAGGGATGGGGCGAGGTTCACCGACAACTGTGTGAGCGAATAGTCCAACAGTTTAAGAGCAACGATTCTCAATGTGTTACTGCAAAGAATTTAGTGATTTCATTATCTACAGTCCATAATATCATCAAAAGATTCAGAGACTCCAAAGGAGTCTTGATAGGTAAACAGGAAGGCCAAAAACCAACATTGAATGCCTGTGACCTGTGATCCCTCGGGCAGCACTGCATTATAAAGCAGCATCACTCTGTAAAGGATATCAGCACGTGGGCTCAGGAACACTTCAGAAAACCATCGTCAGTTAACACAGTTCATCTCTACATCTACAAGGTCAAGGTCAAACTCTACCATGCAAAGACAAAGACAAATATCAACAACACCCAGAAACACCGCCGGCTTCTCTGGGCCGAGCTCATCTGAGATGGACTGAGGCAAAGTGGAAAAGTCTGCTGTGGTCTGAGTCTACATTTCAGACTGTTTTTGGACATCATGGACGTGGTGTCCTCCAGGCTAAAGAGGAAAAGGACCATCCAGACTGTTATCAGAGCAAAGGTCAAAAGACAGCATCAGTGATGGTATGGGGGGGTGTTAGTGCCCATGGCATGGGTAACCTGCACATCTGTGAAGGCTCCATTAATGCTGAAAGGTACATACAGGTTTAGGAGCAACTTATTTCACCTACAAAGCTTCAACAATCAGTGTCCTCAACTCACAAACACCTGTTAAGAGGAAAGGATCCAGTCTCATACTCACAGGTGAGTTACACAGGTTATTGATTTACCTCTGATTTATGACTGGACAGTGTTCAGCATGCATCATTAGCTTAAACTCAAACTTTACTTTATATATCAAAATACTGCATCCATCAGGTTATTTCCTATCATCTCTTTAAGATGCACAAACACAATATAAAGCCAAATACCAGGCATAGAAAATAAAGAAGTGTTTCATGTGCTGGATTAAATTTTGGCCGTGCACAGAGACTTCATGGAGTCTTGTCGTCACAGAGTTGCCAGTCGACCAGCTGCTTCCAGTTTCTAGGAGCCGTGCGGCTGCTGCAAACAGCTGGCTGTCTGGCGAGATGAGACTCCAGGAAATCAAAATGACTGGCCGAGGAGCTGGAGTGAGGGCAAGGAAGTGAAAATTTCCCTTAAAGTAAAACACCTGAATGCACTGCAAAATGTCTGAAGGTAGAAAACGAAAGCCAGAGGGACGAACAAATGCTTGAACATACGAGGCACAAAAACCAGCATTCATCAGAAACCCCATCAGCCTCTGCCTGTAGGAGGGCCGGGATGTGATAGGATTGTGTGGTCAAGCAGAAGATCAGCAGCGAGTCCAGGTCTGCACGTCAACACAATCCATCAGAGCCAGTGGAGGAGGTGTGGTCCAGAGAGCCCCTCACTCACACACTGTGATTCAGAAACAGGCCGTACATCAAGCATGGACACGCTGAGTCCTTGGCTGTCAGCAGGCACACAGGAGCTGAAAATAGCACCTTTAACGGCCTCCTCCACCTTTAACTGCATCCATCTACACGTCTATCTATTCATGCATCCATCCACATGTCCATCCATCCGAGCACTCATCTGTCTCTCTCCTCAGTGTCTCCAGATGGTGCAGTCCACTGCTGCGTGATTGAAACGTGCAGCTTTTTCCTTCACGGCATGGGGAGGAGAGCGAGAGGGAGGTCTCCAAAGATTTATAAAAGAGAGAAAGACTCGCCCGTGGATGAAACACACACGTCAGAGTGAGATGTTAGAACATTTCAGCCCTCAGCTGAACGCGTGATTCATGATTTTCTCGTTCAATAAGTCAGTTCACTTCCTGGTGGCATTGTAGTTCTCTTCATGAAGACGCCTGTGGAGGAGCAGGACATCCCGACATGAGCTGTAGATACAGAAACAAGCCCCTGAAGTGCTCTCAGGATGGCCACGGGATAAAAGAATAAGAATTATTTACTCACATACATACGATTTACTGACTGCAAGTCGCCGATGAAAACAAGACGAAGCAGACTGACGGGACCGTCACAATGCAGGTTCAGTTAAAAAGTCAAACACCGGACACATGAAGGACAATTCAGGTTTATGAACGAGAACAGGTGACTTTGCTAACCAAGAGAAACTGTAGGATCAACTCAGTTTATTAACCAATTGAACCTAATTTCAACTAAAGGAAGAAGCATTATCATGAGGGACGTTACTCAAGCAATAATTAATAAAGCATCTTTGTTCTTTTGAGTATATATTTTGTTTTATTTACATACCAGCCTTGTTATTAATATTAATGTAATACAAAAATGCCCAACTCTACATGAGATAAAGCCTGAAAACATAATAAGTCTAATGGATGTGCTTTTTGACACAACTCCAAGGGATCAATCAATCAATCAATCAATCAATCAATCAATCAATCAATCTTTATTAGTTTAGCTCCAGCTCATAACAAGTGTTATCTTATTACAGTAGATTTCATCGACTAAAATTTTGTGAAATTTCAGCAATTAAAACAAGACTAAAATTAAAACAATTCAGATGACTAACTTATGACTAAAACTAAAAGATATTTTAGGCTAAAGACTAAAACTAAATTAATAAGTGCTGTCAAAATTAACACAGATTACCGGTTGGCCAGATGGATCAGCTGACCGTAGACATTAAATCACATTAAATCAGGAGGATCCAGCTGCTGTCATCTGTCTTGATTTTTCGTAACCAGACCTTGTAGCTGATGATTTTAAGGTTGAGACTCTCATTGGTCAACTGCCTCTCTTTCAGGTCATAATCTTCCACACCGACTCCTCCTCCTCCTAAAGTCACGTCAATAGCGGAGAGTTTAAAGCTCCGATCACTGAACACTCCCGTGTATGAACAGGATGGATGTGTGCTGTGGGTGCAGATATTCATCATGTTGACGTCGCCCACTTGTCTAATTCTAGATTAGCTATCGATTAAATTGGAGCGCGGTGGTCGCAGCAGGGCGTGCAGACTCGGCTCTCGGTGGAGCGTAGATATGAAAATGATTCCTCCTGCTGCCGCTCGGCTTCACGTTATTGACTGTTAGAGATGCGTCTGCTGCCACTGTGAGTTTGAGAGCTAATAAAGTCTTAATGAAGCTGTGTTCACCTCGAGCTCTCACGTGAGCAAACAGCAGGAGAAGGAGCTCGTAATGAGACAAACTTCATCCAGAGGAAAACAGAGCTGGAGCTCCTGCTGAAGGTTTGATTAAAATAAATCTGCAGACTCTGGTCTCTGGTTGGACCAGGACTGGAGACCTCTTTGTTAAAGCAGACATCGACTGTGAATCAGTGCTACCTTTGCTGACTAATTATTTTCATCATAGTTTTCATCAACAACCTTTTTTCCCCTGACGAAAACTAGACAGTAACTCATAAAAACAAGTGCACATGGACAAAAACTCAAACTAAATGAACTGACATTTTCATCAACAAATAAAAACTAGACTAAAATGTCTGACAGAGACTTAATCCAATCAGACCTAATGTGGTCATGGAGAAAGTAGAGACAAGTTAGGAATATATCCAATCACAGCTACTTTGGTTGTGTGGAAAGGTTGGATGAGTTAAGAGGGACATCCAATCACAGCTGCCTTAGCTTGGTGGTGGTGGGATAAGTTGTGGAGCGATCCAATCAGAGCTCCTCTCTTTATGAATTGATATATTCATGTAGAGCAGGTTCACTGTTTGTTGTCAGTTCTGGTATTGTAACTGAGATGCTCTGCCAGGTAGCCTAAATAAAGGTGACTGCATTTCACACAAAAGTTCAATTTGTTTCTGTTCATTTATACATTCAGACTTTACTAGCATTCAGTAAAGGGTTATTAGATGTTTGATTTTATCCAAGTGTAAAACATGACTTCAGAAATTCAAGGAAACATAAGAAATGCCTTACCCTTTACACTTCATATTTTAGTCGACTAAATTTACAGCAGATTTCATCGACTGAAATGTTGTGAAATTTCATCAATTAAAACTAGACTATAATTAAAACTACTTAGATGACTAAATTATGACTGGAACTAAAACATATTTTAGAGAAAAGTCTAAAACTACCTTAATTTAGTTTTAGTTTTTGTCACCGTGCACTTGTTTTTATTAGTTACTGTCTAGTTTTTTGTCAGGGAAAAAAAGGCTGAGGAAAACTAAGATGAAAATAATTAGTCAACAATAACACTGATGTGTATATGTGTATTTTATATATGTATATATTCATATATGTGTATGCTCTGTAGTAAATGTCTTGAGATAACACTTGTTATGAAGTGGTGTTATTTAAATAAAGATTGATTGATTGATCGATTGAATAAATAAACATCTGTGAAGAGCGACGGCCCTAACAGGAACATCAGCTGGGTTTTACCTCCCAGCTTCATTTGATGGTCTTCATCCAAACAATGTGGACTTAGTAAAAGATCTTCAAGGTCCAGATCTCAGACATAAAGCTTAAAATAACCATGACTCTAATGCCTGAGAGCTTAAATTAACCCTAACTCGAATTCCACGTTTGCAGCTGAATAACAAACATTTTTTTAATCCAAGGCTTCATCCAGAGTTCATTCATTCAGCCTTCATCCGTGACCCCACAGTGACCCCACACACTGACACCATCTTTAGGCCCCTGTGACTCAGCAGGAGATCAAACTTTACGTGTCAGACTTTGTTTCTCTGACTGAATTTGGCGTCTCCTTCCTCTCATAGAGCCTTTCGAGCCTCTCAGCCTGCTGCCAGAGTTGTTCACTGTGTTTTTATTTTAAAGACAAGCAGCTGTAAAAGTCTGTTACCGTCCCCGAACTGTACACAGAGGTAAACATAACTGAGCGGAGCAGCCTGCAGCTCCAGATACCAGGAGACGTAGAGTATTATGGCCGGTGATTTACAAACACATCATACTGACTGTAAAGCAGGAAGCTCGTTTTTGTCCTGAAATAAAGCAACAACGATCTGTCAGAGCGCTCATGGTCCACGTTATGGATGAATGATGAGTGCAGTCATGTCTGAGCATGCGCTTAAAGGAACAAAAAACACTTTATCACAGCAGTGAGGCGGCCGTTAGAGACTTTAAACAGTTTCATTCAGCGCTGATGACTGCTTCAGAGCACGCGCAGGCTGTTTTAACAGAGGGAGGGTTAGGACGGGGAAATACGTCAATCCATCAATCATCTGTACTGCGCATCCCTTTAGGGTCACAGGGGCTGGAGCCTATCCCACTGACATTGGGCAAGAGGCAGGGCACACAATGAACCAGTCACTAGCCAATCACAGGGCCACATAGAGAGACAGACAACAATTTACCCTCACGCTCATACCTAAGATTTGATGTTTTATCTGGAGCAGATATTAAAGAGAGAGAGTTTAAGACCCTCACTGAGTCAAACTTGTTTCATTGTCAGATATTTTTTTTTATTATTACAAGCAGTTCAGTTCCTTGTTTTTGCCTTTTATTTCATGCAGTAAGATATTTATCTGGACTGGCGAAGTGAATGTAGATTAGTATAAGTGTTTTAGATATTTCTGACTTGAAAATAGACAAACACTGTTCCTGAGATCTGCAGTTTTTCAGTGTAAAAGTGCTTTATAAATGAATTTTGACTCGGCTTGACTTACTTGAAGCCGGGTAAGACAGTGGCACAGGTCCCTGACTTGATCCAGATGCAGTAGGGGTCCCTGGAGGACAGACAGCTCCTGCACAAAGACACAGACAGAGGGAAGGTCATCTTTAGAGGAAGCCGAATGCCTCGGTGATGTTACAGTACAACATCCTAACAACACTAAATACCGCCTCATACTGCTTGAACAAAGGGCCTAATGTGTGGCCTATAAACTGATGGCTGTAAATTTGATCTCCCATCAGGCACAAACAAACATTAAAGAATAAAAACTTACATTAATTTAAAGATGAAACTGCTGCAGGGGCATTGTGTGCTATTCAAAGTTTCACTGATGATCATTTACAAACAAAAGTGCTGTTAATGTGAAGCTTAAACTGCAGAATGAATCTATGCATCTCCTCGTTCAGCTCAGTTTATGGTCTTTATGTAAATCAGCTGATACAGAGACATGCAGACCATTCCTCTGATGACTGAGAGGTGATGAATGCTCAGGTGTTTACTGCTTTTATGAAAATATAAAACGTTTGTTTGCTTTTAGCACAACAAAGACAAATGCAGAAGACGACCTTAATCAGATAGTTTGTGTTCATCAAACTGAATAAAGTCATTAAAGAGCATGTTTGTGTATTCCTCTGTAATTCTCTGAAGCTTCTCCTTTAATTGTTTTAACCTTAAGAATGAATTACTTTAATGATGCCTAACTGATTTTTATCGTGTTGACATTTGCTGCAAAACAAATATGATGCCTTATTTGATTCTCAGTTGATGGAAATTAAGAAGAAACTTGCAAAACTTCTTCATGAAGTATGAAGAAAATTCAACTACAAAAGCTTCCTTTGACAGTGCAGCTCATGCGGTATGGGCTGATGGTCACCAATTAGTCACCAATTAACTGAGCACTCATGTTTTTGGCCTGTGGGGGAAGGCCCATGCACACTCCACACAAACAGGCCTCGTCCCTCTGAGGAGGTGGTCCTCGCTGCGTTGTTGGTCTGAATGTGGATCCCTTCAGGCCTCTCGGTTCACCCTCAGGTTAGTAAAAGTTCTCAGCAGCCTGGGGGACCTTCCTCTGAGGTCTCATGTTCAGTCATCAGCTGCTCGCCCTCACAGAGCTGAGAACACGCCGGCTGGAGCCAGGACGGCTTCGTTTCTTAATTTGATGCAGTCAGCATTAACCACCATCAGCAACAATTAGTGAAGCTCCCTGCTGCAGAGTCCCAGCAGCTGTCAGGATGTTCCCCCGTCACGTCGGCCAACGCACGCTCCTCAGCTCTGCTGGTTAAACTGATGTGCCGTCAGTCGCCCTGCCTGCTGTTTGAAGTGCGTGTTTAATCCTGCGAGCTGAGCGATCCTCTCAGCTTTAATCCTGCCTCGACCCTGGATGTCAAAACAAGAGTGAGGGATATTTTTTTAAGCCTTGGGAGCGCGGTCTCTGCAGGTGAGGTGTTCAGCCAGCAGCTCTGACATAATGAGCATGAAGAACAGAGGGACACAATCTGACAGCAGACAACACAAATGTTTACCTGCTGCCAATCTGAGTCCCAGTTCAGCCATCAGGAGTTAGAGTGAACTTCATCAGGCTGCAGAGCACGACGCGGGCCGGAGTTCAGTGTCAAATCAAACCAGAGAGGAGGCTTAATGAGGACTCCTGTGACCCCAGTCAGTTAAGTTAGGATCAGAAATCTGAGGCCCCGTTTACACCACAACGTTGTCACCAGACCCACAGGAACGACTGAAAACGCTGTAGTGTGCATGCCAGGCCAGTAGGTGGCGATGCAGGTTTGTAGTGAAACAGCGTTGTTAGAACACGGTTTCAGGTGAAGACAAACTTTGCACAAACAACACATGGATCATATTCAGAAGGGCAGGAAGAGGACTGAAGTGAGACATCCACAGGAAATGCTGCTTCTGTCTGAATCTGCCTCACTTCTGATTTGACGGCAGCATCTCTCAGGACTGTCACTTCTTAAACTCTGGTCAAACACAGTCGAGCTTGCTGCTCTGTCTCCATCCCCTGGTGCTGTTGTTGTCCTGAGGAGGACAGACTATAATAACACTCTGCAGGTCCAACTGATTTAGTGACCCTCATAAAGTCTGTTTGTTTCTCTGAACCTGTCAGAAGGTGTTTGTCCACTTTCTGCTCGTAAAGCCTCCTCTGTGAAGCTCTCAGGCCTGAGCCGGTCCTGGTTCTGCACCTTTTAGGGCAGCGGCGTAATATCTGAGTAATAAATTATTAACCAGGAGAACACTGTGATTAATCTACTGCTGTGAGGACACACCTAATCTGAGCCCAGGTTTGAGGTCATTTAAAGGCATGAGCCGGGTTTAAAGGCTTTTATAGTTTATCAAGGTTCTCAGTAAACCTGGCTGATTTATGACCAAAGTCTGAAACTCTGACAAATGTCCCGTAAAGGTCATGATCAGAGGTCACAATCCTGGTCTTTAAGGTGGATGGAAGTGACTCAACACCCATCAGTATCCATGTCTCATGTCTGAGAGCAGCCTGCACACAGTTTTCTCCATAAAAATCTGATTCTTTAGCATTTGTTGCTCTTCCAAAAGCTTTTTCCTACCAACTGACCCTTCGCTAAGCCCCGCCCCCCTTCGTTACTGTTGCTACGCCTGTAACACTTTCCCTCCTAGAATGAGAAATATGGAGTTTATTGCGATGTGGTGAGTGATATTCCTGAGAAAATATCTGTAAATTTTTGGACTAATTCTTCAGAGATACCAGAAAAAAGCAGAGAGAAAGGACTCCAGTATGCTTTTAAGAGACACATTCACCAAATCAAATACTGATGGAGTTCAAATGAAGAGGACATAAACATGGAGGTGAACACACTGATCTCAATGCAAGTGTCAAGCACCCCATGTGTTGACACTTCACGTTCAACACAATCACATACAAGAACAACAATGTTCTTGTACAGCAGGGTAAGCCAATATATATATATACATATATATATATATATATATATATATATATATATATATATATATATATATATATATATATATATATATATATATATATATATATGTGTGTGTGTGTGTGTGTGTATATATATATATATATATATATACACACACACATATATGTATATATATAAAAAAAATTAAATTAAAGCTAAGTTAGCTTTCATTATTGTTGTGTTTGCCCATTTCTTGGGTGTCCGTTCACAAAATGCTAAAAGATATCAGTATGTCAGAACTAGTCTCTACCTGTTAGTATTTTTTGCTCAAATATTACCCAGTGGCTCAAGGTTTAACTCCACAAAGAAAGGCCCTGACCGACAGTGAGGCTGGTGCAGCACCTGCTGCGCCACCATGCTGCCTTATGCATTTGTAAAAAAGAAATAAAAATATAAGAGTAGCACATCCTGACATCCATGAAATGGTTTGTTACCCACGTCCAAAAAGAAGCAGAAACAGACTTGAGTCCTGCGTCTAGCTCATTAGATAAAGTTTTACTGACTGTATTTTGGTTTAGAAACAGAAATATGTTGTCAATGTGACGTCTTCAGAGCTGTCTTTGACTCTGTTTTGTCTTTTTCTTTGGCCTCATGGTTTGCCAGCGACTCTCTGAAAAACAAAAATTCGTTGTTTCAGATTGTTCGATAGTCGAGTCCTCTGATTGGACAGCCACAGCTGTAGAGTAACCAGCTGGAGCGGGAAGCTCACTCTGTTTAAAACGATGATCCCCCCTCTGCACCGTCACTTTCAGCTCCTTCCCTCTGGACAGAGGGTTTAAGTCTTCAGGTGTCCTTCATCAGTAAAAACACTGATCCTCCCTCCTGAACATCATCAGACCCTGACAGGGAACCTCAGGGTGTGCAGGTCTTTACTTCAGGCAGCTGAATCAGGCCGTCTGTGGTTTCACAGACACTGAGTGAAGACACATTTCTCTTCGTCTCATATTTTCCGTTTCTACAGAACGTTTGTCCGCACGCGTCCGTCTTCGCTCTTTAAAACTTCAGACTCGTCTTCCCCCTTCGCGCTCGTATCCTGTCACACGATGATGGACGCAAAGGTATGCATGTTCGCCTGCAGACGCGGTGTGGAAGGAACATCCATTAGCTGCCGAGCAGAGAGGAGATTTATCAAACTTGGAGGCTGAGACTCATAACTTCCAGCTGTCATTTGTCCAATATCCTGGGAACAAGGGCGTCCTGACAGTGAGGACGCTCTCAGCAAATATGAGGCTGCATGACAGATAAACACAAAGAAGCTACCTGAGGAACATGAAGCAGGCGTCTGAACTTTAATTAAAGAGGATAAATCAATAATCAACTGAGATATCTGAGGATTTATCTTTAACGTCTCTACAAACTTTCAGAATCAAACACTTTCCAGCACGACTGAATATAAGAGGATTAATATGTTTATGAGACTCTGATCCTGATTTTTGTCATTATTCATACATCTAAAACTAATTCATCACAGAGATTATAGAAAACAGGACCAGACAGAGGATCATACAGGTCCTAACCAAACTGTTAAGACACTTTTACATGGACCGGCCACTTTATTAGGGACACCCTGCTCGTCTTTACCGTCAGAGTCCCTTTATTTAACAAACTGCTGAAACATTCCCCAGAGATGCTGGTCCATATCTCCATGACAACATGCAGTGTTCTCCTGGAAGTCTCCATCAGAAGATGGTCCACTGTGGTCATAAAGGGATGGACATGGTCAGCAACAATCCTCAGGTAGACTGTAGGGTTTGAACCATGCTCAGGTGGGACTAAGGGGCCCAAAGTGCAGCCTGAACCGCTGATCATCCCTGTCCCCATCATTCCTGTCCCCCATCATCCCTGTCCCCAAAAAACCCTGCATCACTGGATTAAATGACTACAGACCGGTCGCCCTGACATCTGTGGTCATGAAATCATTTGAGAGACTGGTGCTGAGCCACCTGAAGGACATCACAGGACCCCTGCCAGACCCCCTGCAGTTTGCCTACAGGGCAAACAGGTCAGCGGATGATGCAGTAAACATGGGACTGCACTACATCCTGCACCACCTCGACTCTCCAGGGACCTATGCCAGGATCCTGTTTGTGGACTTCAGCTCGGCCTTCAACACCATCATCCCGGAAATCCTCCACCAGAAGCTGTCCCAGCTCGCTGTGCCAGTCTCCACCTGTCAGTGGATTACCAACTTCCTGACTGACAGGAGACAGCAGGTGAGGCTGGGTAACACCACATCCAGCATCCAGACCATCAGCACTGGTGCCCCCCAGGGATGTGTCCTCTCCCCACTGCTCTTCTCCCTCTACACCAATGACTGCACCTCAGGGGACCATCTGTGAAGCTCCTGAAGTTTGCAGACGACACAACTGTCATCGGACTGATCCGGGACGGGGACGAGTCTGCATACAGACAGGAGGTAGAACAGCTGATCCTCTGGTGTGGTCAGAACCACCTGGAGCTGAACCCACTCTCCCCCCACTCATCATCAAGGACAGCACTGTGTCTACTGTGGACACATTCAGGTTTCTGGGATCCACAATCTCACAGGACCTGAAGTGGACCCCCCACATAGACACCATCCGTAAAAAGGTGCAGCAGAGGCTGTTCTTCCTACGACAGCTCAGGAAGTTCGGCCTGCCCCAGGAGCTGCTGGTCAACTTCTATACAGCCATCATCCAGTCTGTCCTTTGCACGTCCATCACGGTCTGGTTTGGATCTGCAACCAGGCAGGACAGACACAGACTGCAGAGGACAATCAGGTCTGCAGAAAAAATCATCGGGACCAATCTGCCCTCCATCCAGGACTTGTTCCGGTCCAGAATCAGGAGACGGGCAGGTAACATCTCTGCAGACCCCTCACATCCTGGACACAAACTGTTTAGACTCCTCCCCTCAGGTAAGCGATACAGAGCACTGTACGCTAAAACCACCAGGCACAAGAACAGTTTCTTCCCCCAGGCTGTTGCCATACTGAACTCATAACTGCAAATTGCCTGTCTATTGTCCATATCATCATCCCACTTATATGCAGCTGTGCACCTTGTTCCTCTTCTTATTATCTTTTTTATCTTGCACATTTTACATATTGTACATACTCTATTTTATCTTTATTCTCACCTTAAGTTAATTTTTAAACTTCTTGTTTATAATATAGGATGTACACTGTGTGTACCTATTTCTTCTTTTATTTTTGTACTTGGAGAGTGAAGTGAACCGGTGACAAATTCCTTGTATGTCTAACATACGTGGCCAATAAAGCTGATTCTGATTCTGATTCTGATTCTGATCAAAGGCAGGATGGATCCATGCTTTATGATGTTCACAACAAACTCTGAGCCTACATCTGAATGTGGAGCAGAGATCCAGACTCATCAGACCAGGAGACACTTTTACAGTCTTTGGAGAGTCAGACTTCTTCATAACTTGGTTGCAACGAGTGCTTATATATAAGTTCCTGTTTCCTTTCTATCATTTCCATCTTCCTCTGACCACAATCACATGAAATGTTGTTGTTTTGGAAAAATATGACCACAGCCGTTAGTTATTCATATGAAATACAAGTAGGGATGCACCATATTATCAAGAAAATATCCATTTAAAAAAAAATATCTCTATATATATCTATATCTATATCTATATATCTATCTATATCTATCTATCTATCTATCTATCTATCTATCTATCTATCTATATATATATATATATATATATATAAAATAAAGTCCATATTTCTCATTCTAGGAGGGAAAGTGTTACAGGCGTATGTATTTATATATATATTGGACTTATTATCATAAATCTGTAACCCAGTCAAAAACCCGACACAGTACGCAAATGAGGCCATATATATTCTTACAACTTTGCTGATGATAGATGTTAAAAACGTTTAATAATGGTGGGCTTAAAAATGTGGATTCTTTTATGTTATGCTGATTCTTCAAATGTTATTTGTGTTTATTTACAAATCATGCATTTTGAGTAAACTTACATGGGGTGTTACATTCCACGAGGAAAGGTGTTTCCGGTATAAAAGGACGGACTTGGGGAGCTGCATGGAGCAGCGAGAGTGTCAGGCCAAGGAGAACGATTCAGAGACAGTCTGTATTGTGAGTTGGTAGCGCACAGTCCTGTGTCCGTTTGTGTCTGTAGATTGTTAACCTAACAGTCTGTGAAAGAAGGACAAACTGCACGCAGTGGAGCGGGAAAAAGGTCATATGAGAAGTTCAGTGACTGTTCGGGTGCGCAGCGGGCTACTCTCAGCTAATCTCCGTTAAGTGGACACACTTGTATGGACAGTTTGACTTCATCAGTGAGACTGTGGATGTTGTTGTCCGTCGGATTCATCCAGAGGGGACGAGGTGTTCTGTGCCAAGACGCGCTGAAGATTCTGAAGGTGGCGTGGGAGGAGAGGACGGAGTCCGGATTGGAGGCCATTCCCCGACGCGCCTGCTGGACTGACACCCTGTGACTGTGGGGAAGTACCCGGGACCCATACAGTAAGGCAAAGTTTTATTTTTGTTGCTCACGGAGGAGTGAAGGGGCCATTTGGTTTTTAGGTCACCACGTATAAGCAACGAACCGGGCCTGCATCGTTTGTTACTTTGGGGTTCTGGGGACTGCTGTATTAAGGTGTATGTGGGCCCACAAGTACACACTCCCAATTATTCTTTAGGTTTGTGTTAAATCATGATGATACCCATGAACTAAGAGGGACAACGTTTGTTTTGAATTTATTTAATGGGGAATGTCTAATTTGCAATTATTATGAACTGACTTTCTAACTAAATAATTGAGAATTACTTCAAAAATCTGAGTTGATGTGTATGAATTACTGAGTTCAGCTTTGGTGCTTAGGGTGTATGGGGCAGGAAGATTGAAGTCCTTGAAGGGACAAAAGATTGGTTTATATTATTCTATTGCTAGTGCATGGCGAGGATTGCTTTGGGTTGGTCAGGTGTGGTCAGCTAAAAGAGGCCTAAAATTATTAATTTAGGTTTATGATGTCAGAAAGAACTCAGGAGCCCTTCCCTCATTAGCTTAACTAATAAGGGGCCGCTACAAATCAAAAGTATAATTTATCAAAGAATGAAATATGTTTCCTGCTTCACATCTGTTTGTAACGTGAATAGACTGTCGCCATATGCTCCATTTTAATATCCATCCGAGCATGACTGTAAAATTTCATACTCTGTCCATGTCTGTAAATATACAATTATAAAGAAAATTACAACTCTGCAGCACATTAGAGCACCGGAGGCAACAAATACCTCAAAAAAATACAAACGATCATTAACAACACACTCACATTTTCTACTTCAATCTTTTCTTTTTTTCTTCTTTTTTGTAATTGTTGTTTTATGTTTTGTTACCAGTTTTTCATAACTTGTGAGTAACTTGTTTTTCATCTTTTGTATGTTATATGTACTTAGAATACTGTGTAACCTTAACATACTTTAGGTGGAGGCATCAAACAAGCCATTTGGGCTTTTCCGCTCCCTGCTCTATATATGATTTGTCTTTTGTGTACTTCATAATTGTACAAAAATATAAAATAACAATAAAATAATAATAATAAAATGGTGGTCATGCAAAGCCACTCCATGGAAGCACTTTGGGCCCCACACCACTGATGGCAAACAATTAAAAAAAGACCAGGCTGTGTGTGGATAATGTGCAAAGCAGCTGGCCATCTCCTCATCCTCGACATATCCTCAGGTCCATTTGTCGGCCATCCATCCTCATTAAGTGTTCAACCCTGTGGGACCAAGTCCTCGTCAACAGGACCATCCACCAGAGGCTCAGGAAAAGGCCATCATGGGCAAGATTCAAGAGCAAAGACATGCGACCCACTGGAGGCAAATATCTGAATATCTTTTGTTATCGGCATGAACAGACGCAGCCACTTTCCCTGATGGGGTCTAGTCTGGTCCATGGCAGGTTGTTCCTGAGGGTTCATGGTGTCAACTTTGTTTCACTGAAATAACCAAGGAGAGGTTGAGGCTATGTGTTCGCCATTTCATGGAGACACCCTGCAGATGCATGAATGGTCCTGTTTTCAGGTAATTTCGGCACACCCCAGAGAGGTGGAGGAGACTTCAAGTGGCTGGTAACTGACTGGAAGTTGGCAGGCAGCTGGCTGGGAGGGGAAGATTGAAGCAGCAGCATGTATACTCGAAAACCATTAGAGTTTGATTTTTAGGAAAGGAGACAGCCCTACAACTAGACTGTCACCATGAGGCACATGTTTAATTTTAGTAAAAGAACATCGGTATCAGGAATAATGCGTTCGGACAAATCGGCACCGCAGATATCAGCAAATATCCAAAATCACGCACCCCCTGATACAAGCTGAGACCTTCAATAATCTGTCAGAGCTGTAGGAGACTTTCCATCGGTCTGATCAGCTGTGTGTGCTTTAAACTTCTGTAAAAACATCATCACTGACTTAAAAAAGTCAAACCAAACCGACGGTGAAGGTTTCTAAGTAAAACAGAGAGTGTCGTACACAGTAATGATGCCATAAAAGCTGAAATCCTGAGCTTAATCCACAGCTCTTTATGTGTGACAGTAAAACTAATGTTCATTTTCCCTCTCGGAGCAGTCGCCAGATGAAAGTGTTCATATAAAAGAGGAAATTTCAACTGGAGCCGAAAATCCCTGGATCTACAGATTGTCAGGGTTTGGGGCCTCTTTTGCCCCTTTATTGTATTTTTTTAATAAAACTCCCATTTCATACAGATCCCAGCCAGCCGCTGTTGAAAGCAGAACATTTTCTGAAACCTAATATTGGCAGCGAGGCCTGCAGTGAAAAAAGAGACCTGACAATGCACGCTCATGGTGAGGGGAGGGGGGGCGATAGGAGCCAAAAGTGAGAGCAAATGGAGGCAGCAAAACGGAGGGATTGGGTAAATCTCATCTGGGGGGAGGCAGATTCATTGGTGTGGTGAAGGAGGATGTGGAGGCTGAAACCTGACCTCCTGGCCAGTGCTGATGAGGCTTATGGGGCCCCTAATCCCAGGATGAGGTGAGCTGCGGGACCGGGCTCTAAAAAGGATCTGTGGGATGTAGCTGGCCAGAAAGCTCGAGACAGGCACGATCTATTTTCCTCCCCGCTCCGAATCATAAAAAAATCCTGACTGAGGCCACCATCGCTGGCTCCTGGCCAATCAGCTGGATCCAATTCACGACCAAACAACACTGAGAGCTTCTCCAGGCCTCTGAAACGAGGGGCTAGCATGCTATGGGGGCTTGTGTATTCCCCGGTAGAGCTGAGGAGGGCTGAGAGAAAGAGGGGGGACGCTCGGGGGGCGAACATTCCTCAAAGCTCCAAAAATAGACGTGGAAGCTGGGGAGCGGGTACATTAACTCGGGCTTAAACATGGCCTAACAAAACAAAAGGCTGTAGACAAAGAGAGACGCTTGAAGGCTCTGCTGCGCTCAGCTCATAAACTTGTTGGAAGTGCGGCGTCAGCTTTTTGACAGCAGCACTTTCAAACCTCCATTTCATACCTTTAACGGCACGGCGACGTGACAGTGATCTACAGCAGCTGAGAGTTAGAGGGGACAAGCTGACGATCACAGCCAACGGCTTTATTTATGCACTCGGTTACGGTAACCGTCAGAAGATAGAGACCAAGCTAATGATGATCCCTCATACATCAGAGCTCCGAGGTCTTCTTCTGCTGCTTATCTCATTCAAACAGTCTAAATCAAGTCACTCCAGGCAGACTGTTGTCTTCGAACTGATACTAAAACGCCATCTAGTAAAAACAAAGACGTGTCCAAACTGAAGCGCTGGATCAATATAACCCAGTTTTCAGAGTTAGCATGATTTCTTGGCTGTGCCTGTTCCAGCAGAGAGACTGGAGGAAAAACATAATTAAACACAGCCGTCTGTTCTCGGCCACGATGTTATTCCATCGAAGGTCTGAATAGTGAAATTCAGACATAGTCGAAACAGATGTCTGTTTATAATGAGCAGCAGAATAACTGAACTATTCAACAAGGTGTGAAATTCTAACTTTAAAGTTCTGCGAGGACATTCACGGCAAACATGAGGACATCAGGAGAGAGTCCTTATCAAATCAGGGATATCTAGACATCTGTCATGGACCATAATGTGGTGTGGTATGGGATTTTTAACAACATCAATTTGTATAGCTGCCGTGTGCAAAGCTTGTGTAATTAACGGCAGTGTTCATTTTGGTGACTATTTTCAGCAGAGTTTTCTTCAACAACCTTTTTTCCCCTGACGAAAACTAGACAGTAACTAACTAACTAGACTAAAATGTTTGACAGACTTAATCCAATCAGACCTAATTTGGTCATGGAGAAAGTAGAGACAAGTTAGGAATATATCCAATCACAGCTACTTTGGTTGTGTGGAAAGGTTGGATGAGTTAAGAGGGACATCCAATCACAGCTGCCTTAGCTTGGTGGTGGTGGGATAAGTTGTGGAGCGATCCAATCAGAGCTCCTCTCTTTATGAATTGATATATTCATGTAGAGCAGGTTCACTGTTTGTTGTCAGTTCTGGTATTGTAACTGAGATGCTCTGCCAGGTAGCCTAAATAAAGGTGACTGCATTTCACACAAAAGTTCAATTTGTTTCTGTTCATTTATACATTCAGACTTTACTAGCATTCAATAAAGGGTTATTAGATGTTTGATTTTATCCAAGTGTAAAACATGACTTCAGAAATTCAAGGAAACATAAAAAATGCCTTACCCTTTACACTTCATATTTTAGTCGACTAAATTCACAGTAGATTTTGTCGACTAAAATGTGTTTTTTCTCGTCTAGTTTTTATTTGTTGATGAAAATGTCAGTTAATTTAGTTTGAGTTTTTGTCCATGTGCACTTGTTTTTATTAGTTACTGTCTAGTTTTTGTCAGGGGAAAAAAGGTTGATGGCAAAAACTATGACGAAAATAATTAGTCAAAAAAATTAACACCATTTGTACATATCTGAGGCCTTGTTGGGCAGAAAACATAAGCAGTGGATGCTTCTTAGTATTTTATTTATTTTTGTATTTTTGTTCAGTAAATCTGAGAAGGTGAATCTTTGTGGAGGACCCACGTGTTGAAACGGGTATCAGCCATAAGCTCTGGCAGAAGGTTTTATTGGAAAACCTACAGTATGAATATTGCGTTTGAAAGAAACACATGGTTCTTATGCCCTAATGAAAGGATCAGTGCTCAGTGAAGAGGCCCCTGACCCTACTAGCATCTACATCCATGTCTGAGGAGTTATCCAATCAGCTGCAGGGCATCACTACCTTCAACTGACCCAGGCTCCGTACATGCAAGCTCACGCTAGTGGCAATCCACTTTACCATATGGTCTCTAACCGGCCCTCAAACTGGACTGATGAGGAGCAAGAGCCGGAACATCACTGGGGTCATCAGGTGCACCTATGATGGTCCAACCTGGAGGTGAGCCCCCTGAAACTCCGCCCTATCTGACAGCCCCTTAATTACTCATTTATATGATTTTCTTAGTAATGCACAAAGTTCCTTAAAGTTAGATGTTGCCCAAATTTAATGCAAATCCTGATGTTTTGACTGCCAAAAAGGTGAACCTCTCTGTAAGCTGTTGGTCCAAAAACTACAAATTTAGAGCCGTTCAACAGTAAATGTGCTGCGTAACCTCACATATAATCACATTTCATCAAGAAACCGTGTGCCCTGTGGGAATGTTTAAATCCTTAAAATACAAAATACACAAAAAGTTGGAAAAAGTCGAGCTGACGGGCCGTGAGAATTGGGAAATCAATGTTGTTATTTCAGCATTTTCCAATAATTTTCTGTGGCTTTCTGAGCAATAACGCTCCTAGGGTTTAAACATGTTGCCAAACTCAGAGATATGGGACTATTTTATCCAAACAGCACCCTTTAGAAATACTTATTTTGTCCGTATAAGTCAATGGGATCACATGGATTAAAGCATGAAACTCTGGCAGGAATCAGATCAGAATCAGCTTATTGGGAAATATCCAACCTCCCCTCTCACCGCAGCATTTTCTTATATGGCAGCCGCACATCCCCGCTGCTACCTTCAATCTTATTCTCTCCTCATGCCAACACCACAAATAAGTGCTTTTAGGGGAAAGTGGGCCCCGAGCAGCTCCGCGGAGCAGCCGGGTAATAGCATAGCATCTGCCATTTGGAGCAGGCTTTTGTACAAAAGCACCAGGAGTGGACACGATGCCTCAAAGTGGTAGTTGCAGAGGAAATTGATCCGGCTTTACTCGAGTTACCTGGCATTGTGAGAGCCAGGTCTTCTCAGTACACAGGCGGGAAACTCTGATTTCATGCAGAGTTTCTGGGCAGTAGCTCTCAGTGTGGTCTCCCTCTTCAGGCTGGTTTTTCAAATATGTTCCCAGAACTTGACTTGTTTGGTTTCTGGAACTCTTTACCGATGGCCTGCCTCGAGATCTTACCAAAATCCTTCTTTATATTCATGCAACCTCTTGTTCCAGACATGAATTTTATATGTGACAAGCAGCTTGAGTTCTGAGAGCCAATTCTGTTATTTAGCGGGACTCCGTCTGATCCACTGCTTCACACTTTCTCACTATGACTCTGCAAGAACATCTTCTGGAATGACAAATCAGACGGATACTTCCCTGACTGAGACTCTGATTCATTTCACTGCACCAAATGTTACAGACAACATGCCGGCTGGAGGATGCTACTGTGAGGCTGCTGTGATCAACTGCATTTCACGCAGCCCTGCTTAATGCTGGTGGCTGATAATGTGCAGATCAAGCCTGCAACGCCGACTCAGTCCAGCAGCCTTTGGAAATGAAACTTCTTCTTCAGATGGTCCAAAGTCCTGAACTCGAAATCCAATGTTAAACACCAACACTTCCCCATTGCAACAAACTGTTCTTAGTCTGTTGAGAGCAGGCAGAGATCATCCAAAGGACAACAACAGGAAACGCCTGAAGCTGAAATATTCGATGCACAAGTCTGTAAAAAGGAGTGAAGCTGCAGGCTTGTTCCAGCAGAGAACTTGAGCTGTTGAGTTCACTCTTAACTGCTTCATCAGTCCAAAATCAACAGATCAATATTTTCTCCTTAGTGGTGGTTCATTTAGGCTGAAAGATTCGGCATCATGAGCATTTTTTTTTATATCCCTGCCTGTATGTGACACTTGTGGATGGAGGACACCACCAGTGGGCACAGAAGAGCTCAGGCTGTATGTAACTACATGTTGTGTCAGAAGTAAACTGCAAACATGTGTTAATTCAGAGAAAAAGTAACAAAATAAACACCAATAATCAATCTCATCATTAAATATTTGCTAGTAATTGATCATCAGTGTTTAAACGTCACCGTCAGCATCCTCAGTCTAGATATTTTCCTCTGAGCACCATCAGATCTGTCTTGGTGTTATGGTGCAATGAGTTAGCGTGTTAAATGATGACTTGCAGCTGGCTGTGCTGATTGATTTCATAGTCAAATCAGAGGGTGAATACTTCAATGATTTTATTAATCAGTGTATCAAAGATCATCATGTGAGAAAATACAGCCAAAGAAACCAAGGTAACACAAAGTCACCAATTTACACGGTCACCAGTTGAACTACTGCACCAAACATGTTTCCTTGTTTCCTGACTTCTAAAGGAGGATTGATCAGTCATGTTTGTGTCTGTTCAGTCTCATTATCCAGATGTTCATGATCGTGGTCTTGATTTATCAGTTTGCCTTTTCTGTTGTTTCTGCTGCTGTGATCAGTCTGTCCTCTGTCCTCTGCCACTACACTGAACCTACGGTGCAGGCTGCAGCTCCAATTCTGGACGATGTGCACAACCGGTGCCGTGAATCGATGCAGGAGCACGTGGTGACCATCATGCATAGTGGTCCTTGTTGTTTACAGAAAAAACAAAATCCTACAAATTGTTGAATTTCCCTTGGATTGCTTCATGTTGACACGCAGTGAAAATTTTGACAGCACGTTTTAATTTTTTAAATTAATTATAGTCTTTTTCCTAAAATATCTTTTAGTTAGGTCATAATTTAGTCATCCGAATTGTTTTATTTTAGTCTAGTTTTAGTTGATGAAATTTCACAACATTTTAGTCAGAATTGACAACAAACAGTGAACCTGCTCTACATGAATATATCAATTCATAAAGAGAGGAGCTCTGATTGGATCGCTCCACAACTTATCCCACCACCACCAAGCTAAGGCAGCTGTGATTGGATGTCCCTCTTAACTCATCCAACCTTTCCACACAACCAAAGTAGCTGTGATTGGATATATTCCTAACTTGTCTCTACTTTCTACATGACCAAATTAGGTCTGATTGGATTAAGTCTCTGTCAAACATTTTAGTCTAGTTTTTATTTGTTGATGAAAATGTCAGTTAATTTAGTTTGAGTTTTTGTCCATGTGCTCTTACTTTTATTAGTTACGGTCTAGTTTTCATCAGGGGACAAAAGGCTGCTGATGAAAACTATGACGAAAATAATTAGTTAACAAAGTGAACTCTGCAGCCAGTGTTGCTTTGGCTGCATTATGGAAGGAAAACTAGCAGGCTGCACCACCCACAAATGGATTATTTAATTAAGCTAACAGAGGACATTAAAGGTCCTATGTATTATACAGATGAGTGTATTTTGTCAGGGTGGGACATGCCTTATGATAGAAATGAAAATCAACATGTTCGAAGAGGAGGGGCTTTTAATGCTCGCTAGTGTCTACAGCAGACCAGGAGGACATCAGATAGCATGGTAACAAATTACAACGTAACACCTGTTGAAGTGTTTGCAGAGAAACTGTCAATGGTGCTAAAACACAGAGAGAACTTTGTTGTCATGCAGTTATTATCACTGCTGCTGCTGCTTCTTAAACTACTACAGCGGTGTGATGAGTTAACTTGTCACGTCATTGAAAAATGATGCATGTAAGGACGGTGATCAGTGCATCTTGAGTAGCTAAGTTCTCTACCTGGACTAATGTGGATGTGCTGCTCTATTTATCCCACCTTGTAAGCATGATCACCATGGTAACTGCATTTCACTGAGGCTTAAGTCTCTCTAGGAGGAGTGAAGCTGAAGGTTAATTTACCATCAAGCTGGTATATAACCAGAGCTGGTGCCAATTTAAAGATAATCTGATTGGAAAATATAGTTGAATCAGTTCATGTACTCATGATATTTTGATTTCAATGACTTTATCCCATCCTAAAAGGGCCAGACCAGACTCAGAGGGTTCAAGAGTGACTGAATAAGATCTAATTGTTCCAGCTGAGGGGTCAACGGCCTCCTGCCACGACACAATCAACCCTCAGCTCTACAAGTCACTCACTTCTTGCAGGAGCTGTAGTCGGAGCATCGGCTCAGCGGCACACGGATCACGCAGCTGGAGAACGCCACAAACAATGTGTGATGGTCCCGATCCAACTCCAGGCCAAGCACCCTCCTGTCCTCCCCCCGCACGTTGCATCTAAGAACAGGAGAAAAAAGCAGCGAGCGGCGAAGATCAGACATTTTTCATTTGGTTTCATTTTTTTAAATCAGCCCCGCAGACAAAAAGCACCGTCTGAAAATTATACAGGAAGCCGGCTGTGATTCAAACTCCATGCAGATACACTTCACAAGCTGTGAGACAGAAAACAAAAGAAGGCACAGGAAGGAGAAGAAAACATCTTCCCCTCGAGCTGTACAGGGTGATGCAAAGTGTTACAATAGAAGGAGACGTGGGTGGGCAGAACGCAGAGGGGAGGAGAGAAAACAAGAGAAGATAAGACAAAGTAGAGGAGAGGAACAAAGCAGGGAGACAAAAGAAGACGATTAAAACACAGAAGGAGAAGAAAGGGAAGCCATTTAGACGTTTAGGACAACAATGGCTGACTTGTTGGGGTTGTAGACATCGATGTCCTCCAGGATCTGGGCGTTGAAGGATGCGTTGGCTCCCTCGGTGCTGGCCAGGATCTTCAACACGTGGCCATTGTCTGAGCCCAGAAAAACCACCGTGTAGTTCTTATACGGCCCGGCAGACGTGTCCACGGCGATCTGAGTCAACTTAAATCTGCATGAGAACAAACAGACAAGAGGAGAAACTATTAGGATGCAGTTATGTCAGCTTCTAGGAGTCATGATCTACAGCCAATCCATCACAGTTTCACACAGATGTTACATTTAACTTCCAGAGAGCTCCAGAATCAAAGTTAAATATTATCCCGTATGTGCTCTTGATCTCTGATTGAATGTCTGTAATCAGGCAGAACCATCTGGCAAAGCTCCAATTTACAATGATTGTGCTTGGCCTAAAGTGGCACAGCCAATCAGAGTCTCTTACAGCAGGAAGAGGTGGGGCTACGAGCAAGCAACAGCAGGAAGTGACTGCGCATGGATGCTAACAGCTTCAGTCAAAGTTTAATCAGATCTTGACCACATTTCTTTATTAAATGAAAAACAAACATCAACAAGTTGCTTATGGTTTGTAGCACCAACCACATAATGAGACTGGCCCCTAATAAATGTCATCATCCAATCATCTGCCGAAACTGCTTCTGAAAATTTCTGCCTTCCCCAAACACTTTCTATGGGCTCTTTTCCAGATGGACCAGTGAGACACATTGAGCGGTCCATCTGATGTGCCAGGTTATAATCCTGCAGCCTTTTTCTGACATTATCTAAATTGCCTTAAGTTATAAAAAGGTCTTGAAGTTTTCTGAGCAGATCTTCTACATCAGCCAACAGGCTGTAAAATCATCACTGCATGCATGAGCTCAGGTAAATACGACCATCGGAGCAAATAATAGTTCAAAAGTCATCATGATCACGGATAGGGCTTGTGCACATCATAATAGGAACAGGCTCCAAACCACAAGCCTACACCTGTTACAAATCTCCCTGTTGAATGTGTGGGTTAAATATCTGGGTATAGTTACAGACTCCAAGCTGATCTCTGAGGGGACAGTTTGCAAAAAGGCTCTTCAGCATCTGTTTAGTCTCAGAAAACCTGCCTGTCCTCATGTTGATAAAACGTTGATGGGTTTATTCTACCGTGCATTTATTGACTCCATCTTGTTTCGTGGTTTGGCAGTCCACCCTTAAAGAATAAAGACGATCTGAACCATGATGTGAAGTGGATGAACAAGCCTAAAGGTGAGCCACAACTCAGCCTATCAGATCTTCATTCTGTTCAGCTGCAGCATGTGGCAAAGTGTGTCCTTCACACTGTTCTCATCCACTAAATGTTGAGTTTCAGTTCTTAAATCAAAAGCTAAAACAAAATATTACAGAAGCTCTTTTGTTCTGCTGTTCAGAACAAGATGACGCCCTTTACTGTAGGGGAAGATTTTAGGATGATATCACTGTTTATTGTGATTTTTTATTTAAATTGTGATGCTGGATTTTAAGATTTTTAGGGATTGTTTTGAACATATTTATCTGTGCATCGCTGGTTTTGTTTTAAACGTTGGGTTGTGTTAGGATATCATTGCAGTGATAATGATCCGTCAGCTGTTGGGTGGAGATTCACAGATGCATCTTTAATTTCCTAAAATATCTAAATTAAAACGGGGCCCAGATTTGGTAATATCATTACACAAACCAATTCTAGCCTTGAAGTCCCCTCTCCATGAACCGAAGCCGTCACCTCAACATCAACCACGGCGGCAGAACAAAACCAAATGTTCCTGCTGGAGTCTCATCTGTTTTGTTTAGCTGAAGCTGATTCCCACGGTAAACTGCAGTGGGCGAGAGCAGAGCTTGTTGTATAAGCAGGAGAGTGATCAATCAGTCCATCCTCCATCGCCTACATCCTCTAATCCCTCCATCCCATTAATTCATCTTCAGCTTATCCCTCCACCTACAAACAGTCAATCGATCAAACAATCCTTTTGGTGAGCAACTTTTCCCACATTTACATCTCATCTCAGCGTTTGTTTGCTGTTGGTGTGAGCTACAGATGGAGAATATATCAACTCTTTAACAAAGACGTGTCCAATCCAATCCACTTTATTTGTTCAGCACAATATTAAAAACACTGAGGTTTACCAAAGTGATGCAGAGAGACACTACGATCAGAAATAAATCCAATAAAGCAGATAAAACCAAACAAGATGACTACAGGAGACTTAAAAACACATAGAACAAGCTATAATTCAACAAGATAAAATAATAATTACTATCAGAAAGCTGGCAAAGGGTTAACTGGCTGTGTGAAACAGCTTGGATGTGGTACTTCCTCTGGTGACATAGCAAGTGGGGCATCAACTTGTTCTCCTCATGCAGAAACATCACAGGGATGTAAATATTAGGGCTTGAAATGGCATCATGAATGGGACTAATTATGACCCTCAACCACCGGGCCGTGGACCAATACAGGGCTGTAGAGAAACAAAAATTAATTTAATTTCTATTTGTTAAAAAAAAAGGGACCGCAGGGTTTTTGAAAAGTTGATCAGATCCTTTTGTTTCTGAATGTAAAGCTGGATTGCTTGGATTTTACACTCTGATTCTGTCACTGCTGTGATGAACAAAAAAGTACAACCTGAGGTGAACTCGTGGTTAAACCTCATGCTCGTGCACTCTTCCACCTGTGCTCTAGATGTAGATGTAAAAAATATCTGACTCTGCAGCGGTGCTAATTTTGTTGGCTAATTATTTTCGTCACAGTTTTTATCAACAACCTTTTTTCCCCTGACAAAAACTAGACAGTAACTAATAAAAACAAGTGCACATGGACAAAAACTCAAACTAAATTAACTGACATTTTCATCAACAAATAAAAACTAGACTAAAATGTTTGACAGACTTAATCCAATCAGACCTAATTTGGTCATGTAGAAAGTAGAGACAAGTTAGGAATATATCCAATCACAGCTACTTTGGTTGTGTGGAAAGGTTGGATGATTTAAGAGGGACATCCAATCACAGCTGCCTTAGCTTGGTGGTGGTGGGATAAGTTGTGGAGCGATCCAATCAGAGCTCCTCTCTTTATGAACTGATATATTCATGTAGAGCAGGTTCACTGTTTGTTGTCAGTTCTGGTATTGTAACTGAGATGCTCTGCCAGGTAGCCTAAATAAAGGTGACTGCATTTCACACAAAAGGAAAATTTGTTTCTGTTCATTTATACATTCAGACTTTACTAGCATTCAGTAAAGGGTTATTAGATGTTTGATTTTATCCAAGTGTAAAACATGACTTCAGAAATTCAAGGAAACATCAAAAAGGCCTTTACACTTCATATTTTAGTCGACTACATTTACAGCAGATTTCATCGACTAAAACCAAACAAAATCAGAACAATTTAGATGACTAAACTACGACTAAAACTAAAAGATATTTTAGGCAAAAGACTGAAACTAAAACTAAATTAAAAAGCGCGGTCAAAATTAACTCTGCTCTGTAGGATTTAGAGGACAGTTGAGGCACAGAGGGAACAACATCCTGATGTGGAAGGATTTACTTCAGCATCGCACCGTATGGACGCCATTATCACAGCATTTTCCTCTGCACTCAAAAAGTGTTGTGGCTTAATTAGTTACCATGTCAACAGGTGACTTTCAGCCAAATTTATCAGATGATAAAAACAGAGGGCCCAAGCTCCCTCTGATCCTCCGTCGGGGCTGGTCAAACGCTGACAGGGTGTGTTTGTTTGTCTCCGTCATGACCCCAGGCTGACCCCTCTCCACAGCTGCTCCATATTCCTCCAGCCTCCACGGCGACCTCGAGGAGCTGCCCACTACCACCACGGTCTACAGCTGGTTCCTGTGGAGCAGCGGTGGATTAGGAGTGGATCTTGGCGGTCACCTTGAGTCTGCGGCTTGTTGACAGGAGGATCAGTCGTTCATTCGTTCTGCCGTCCTCCATTTCCCGTCCTCAGCCGGGGACTTGAACAAACAAACTCCCTTTAATAAACCCGCTGATGGATTTGGCAGCATATCTCCTCTTCTATGAAAGGACGTCAGCACCGGCTCCCCCGCCCTCACCTCGCCCTCACCTCGCCCCCCCCTGGGTCTCACTGAGGCTTCTGTGCGTGCCCACGTGGGCCTGACTGGCACGTAGCGGCGGTGATTTGGTGGTGTGGCGTGATGCTGGTTGGCTTTCATTCATCTCGCTGCTCTCCTGAGAGAGTCGAGGCAGATGTGATGTTTTTGGTGCCAGATGTGAGGCGGTGCATGTTTCCCCGGTGTGCCGCCTGAGCGTGTGCACATCTGCGGTGGCGTGTATGTGCCGTGTGTGCGTCCATGTCTGAGGTTTACGTGTTCCTGTCTGAGACGCTTGTGACACTTTTTACTGACTCACCCCTTCAGGCTGTTCGTCTGATAAGGGCTGAACATGAGGGCCGGGCCACAAAGACCAGATATTATATTGACTATTCTTAGATGATCGGGGATTAGACAATATTAAATTAAAGGGAGGATGTCATGATTATCATCTCTGTTGTGGTTCGGTCAAGGGACAACGACGACCGTCTCAGATAATCATGATTATATTCTCCTTCACAGGTCGTAATGGTTTTTAAGAGGAGGGCTTGTTTTATTCAGTTTTGTTTCTTTATTCATTTTTGTTCATTTTTTTTGGGGTGCCAGTAAGGATTATCCTGACAAAACTGTTTTTGTTTTAGCCAATATTTCTTTTTATGAAGCAACACAAGGGACGAAAAGAATAAAACTCAACAGCCCGAAATATTAACACAAACAACAGTAAAAAACAATCTCATAGAGGTTCTTTTTGATGAACCTCTTTTTCATGATGTCCAAAAACAGTCTGAAATGTGGACTGTTCCAGTCTTTTGTTGTCCCTGTCCCAGCTTTTTCAGAACGTGTTGCAGGCATCACATTCAACATGAGTGAATATTTGCAATGAAACAATAAAGTGGGTCAGTTTGAACATTAAATATCTTGTCTTCGTTGCGTATCTGATTGATCAAACTATCTTACAGTTTCTTAGTGGGCGGGGCTTAAGTCAAGGCAAAAAGATCCTCCAGACAGTTTAGTCAGAAGGTAAGATATTTTTATATCCTAATTTCTAGAGGTGTTTACATGTGTTAACACAGATTAACATCCATTTGTGTACAAGGACATCAAGGCAGCTTTTTTCTAGCTTCATATTAAACAGAACTGTGGACTTTAAGTATTCAGAAGAGGGGGTATTTTCTTTTTTATGAGTCACAGTATTGACTTATACTGTAAAATATACCCAGTATGTTTACAGCAGGGTTATTTTGGCTCAAAAGTGTAATAAGAAATCAATTTTGATCAAAAAGAAAGGCTTTTCCTCCTTTATAGCCTTGCCTCAAAGATGAAAACCAAAAGAAAATGAATCAAAACTCATTACCACAAAAACACAGGACTGAATTGGGCTGCAGGTGAGCCTCTTTCCTCGGGTCATTGTCTGAATGTGACCCGCTCTCCCTCTCATCCTGGATGTTTGCTGGAATCGAACTTTGCACAAATCCAATGGCTCTTAATGAGGGACACGGTGGGGCGTTCCACCTCAGCTCACTCATCGATACCAATCACAACACCCAGGAGTGGGAACAGTGCTGTATTGTTATTCAGAAATAGAAAATAACTCCTGCATGTGAGCCGTTTAAGAGGAGATCCTGCTGTTTTCTTTGAGAGGTCTGCTCTATAACTGCAGCACTGACGTCCAATAACGATGATGGGCTTTTGTATTTGAGGCAGTGCAGACGTCCTGAAGGAGCCACTCTGATTATGATTTATGAAGTTTACACTCATACTCGGTTGGCTCAGCTAACTCTGAAGATACCCTGGACGATTAGCTTTCTGATCATGAAGCACAAAGATGGAAAAAGCTGCAGATTTTCCAGTGAACTGATTAGGTGGGAAAGATTTATCCTGCAGAATAAATCCACATTTTGGTGACCTAATTATGAAGTTGATGATTTTTTAAGAGAAATACCTACAACTGGGTCTTGTACACTTACAAAATCGGAGCATTTTCTTTAAAAACGTATCCTAACAATTTAATTCATAACTAATTTAATTACCGTTTGTTTAACAGCATAGACCAAAGACTGAAGGGTGTTTTATTTTGAAAGGATGATTGGACCCTCACCACTGTGATATATGAGAAAGGACAACTAGGGATGAAGTCCTGGTTAAATGTGCTCATGCATTCTTCCACGTGCGCTCTGGACATAGCTTTTAAAATATTAAAATGAGATGTGAATGTGTCTTTATTTGGGGTTTAAAAACAAGCCCAGATCTCACCCTGATCCCGAGTTATGGTGAGTTAAAACAGAGCTAACAAGCTACTTATTAGACAATACTGAGGTCTTATTAGTTCCTTATTCTGCATGACCATAACATACAGCTAGTAGGATAATATTTATGACTCTTTCCTTAATAACCTCCTAATTACTGCTCATACTATTTTACAATTGGGTCCAGACCTCTTTAGGTTGGACCAAAGTTCGGCTGTTAGGTCCAGACCATGATCTAGGCGGAATTTCACAACCGCCACTTTGGTCCAGATCAAACTGAAAAGTCTCAGGGCAGAGAAATATGATGCATGAAAGAGAGTTAAAGAAAGATCCCAAATAATAATAATGATAATAATTCACTGAGAGGCTGCATCCTGAATTTAATGAGTTAACAAACGGTTAAAAAAGTGAAATGAGCCTTTTAAACCTTAAAATCCTTCAAGGTGACAGCTCCGAGATTGCTCTGACGATGATTTATATTCAATTCAACTCACTGACTGATTACTATTTTTGCTTAATGAACTGTCCAGGCCATTAATCAGTTCTATAATTATATTTCAGAGGATGACTCAGCAGCTGCAGTATGTGGGTCGTTTCTAATAAGGAATTCATTCAGCTCTGTCAGACTCTGAGGTTCAAACCTTTAGGGTCAAAGTAATCACACATCAGCTGATCTACGGGGGCCCTGATTGGTTGGTTTTTTCCAAATCGTACCTGCTGGTGGTGCGGGTGAAGAACGGCCTGTCGTTGACCGAGGGCACCGACTCGTCCATGAGCGGGTACGACTTGATGAACGTCAGGGTCTCGTCTGGAAAGGTTGTGGATGATTTGTAGGCGGCGGCAGAGCCCTCGCCAGCGCAGCAGCCCGGCCTGCAGCGGAGAAGAAGTGATTAATGCAGAGCGAAGCTCCACGTGCACAAATGTAGAAACCACAGCAGCTGTTTGTTCTGACAGGAGGGGGAACAGGTGTCCTCTGGTTTTTACATCTGAGGACGTCTTCACAGAGCCATGGCTGTCAGAACTAGACCGACACGTCCCCGTCAGTGACAGTTTTCTGTCTCTTACCTGGGCTTAGGGACGGTCTCCTCCATCACAGGCGTCCACGCCGACTCGCTGTTCCTCTGCTCTTTAAACTTCCCACTGAACGCCCTCTCGATGTCGTCCATGTAGAAAGCGCAGACTGCTGAGCCGGTGATGCTGTGGAAAGGTAAGAGCAGAGGGTGTCTTAATAAGAGCGAGACAAATGTCCTCAGATCAGCACCTGTCAGAGTCAGCTTCATTCTCTGAGTGAGACACTTCTGTCCTTACCCTCAGAGCTCAGGGTGTCTTTTTAATCAGATTTTACAGATTATTCACCGATGGCCTTAAATCAGCTTCAAAATAATGAATTTTGATTTGACTCCATTCATCCATCTATCCATTCAACCCTTCATTTATCCATCAGCCTTTCGATTCATCAGTCCAACCATCCATTTATCTGTCCAGCCACTTATCCATCTGACTGACCATCCATGTTTCTATAATCCAACAATCTATCTATCAAATCATTCATTCATCCATCTATCCAACCATCTATTCATCCATGCATCCATCTTTTCATCCTTTCTTCTATCCTGATTTGTCAAAGCCAATCCCTGCTTCCATTTTGCAAGAGAAAGGGAACACCCTGAACTAGCTGCCACTCAGTTACAGGGCAGGATGAAACTTCTAAGAAAACGTTAATATTTTCCATTAATTTATCTATCAGTCTACCCTTTTCTTTATCCATCAAGCTATTTATTCATTCATACTTTAATCCATCCTTTAAATCATCCATCTATCCATTTATTAATCCATCTTTTCATTCATCCTTTAATCAAACCATTCATCTTTACGTTCCTCCATCCATCAATTCATCTATTAAATTTTGCATTTTCCATTTTGCAAAAGAAAGAGAACACCTTGAACTGGTTACAAATCAGTTACAGGGCACTTTTTACACTTGCAACCCTGAAATATTTTCCATTCATCCATCTATCAGTCCATCCAGTCATCAATCCACTGCACACACATTCAGCTGAGTCGCTCATGTCATGAATGCACCATCCTACTAGTCTCCAATGACATGAAACAAAACACCAGTTGATATTGACAGTAATGGACTGAAATAACACTGTTTTGAAGAGTATATATCACCTTGTTGTCAGTAAGCATGACTTTCAGTAGTGTGAACATTACACCTGACATGTTTATATTCTGACCAGCAGGGGCTGACTGTAAATAATTATCTTTGGACATAAATATTATTCAAAGTTTATCTGGTCATCTTCCAACTAGATTTGTTTCCAGCACCTGTTTGCCTGAGTGGTGAAGACCCCGAGCACGGCCGGCCTGTGGTTGATCTGCAGCACGTTAGTCAGCGACTGCAGAACATCGAAGTAGAAGAAGGAGTCACCCGGGACGGAGCAGTTCAGCCGAGCTTTGAGGAACGAAGTCCAGTACCGCTCCAGCACTCTGGGTGAACCTCCGTTGTCGTTCTTACAAACACGTGCCACTCTGGAGAAAACAACCTGAGCAGACGAGACGGGGAAAACACAGTCAGCCGAGCGCGCGGCGAATACTAACCAGCAGTCTGCAGGAGCGTGGTTTGCATGGGAAGAGATGTCGTTCCACTTCAGCCCACAAACCACACGTCTGAGGAGCGTCTGCTCTGAGGGCCTTTACCTTGCCAAGAGTCGTGTACTCCACTGCGATCTCGCTGAAGAAGAAGTACACGTAGTTCCCGTACTCGATGGCGTGGAGGAAATGGGGCTCTGGGGGACGGAGCAGAGAACAGAGTTGACAAACACGATGGCAGTGATGATGTTTCCAGAATGACAGAGAGAGTTCGAACAAAGGAGGAACACGTGATGAAAAACATACAGGAATACCTCTGGTCTTCTAATCAAATACTCTCACCGGCCACTTTATTGGGTACAGGAGCATTAAAGCAAAGAGACAGCAGAAACGCAGTGTGTTTGGGCTTGAAGATATGGTTAAGACAACAGTGTTCATTTTGTTGACTAATTATTTTTGTCACAGTTTTAGTCAAAAATCTTTTTCCCCTGAGCAAAACTAGACAGTAACTAATAAAAACAAGTGCACATGGACAAAAACTCAAACTGAATTAACTGACATTTTCATCAGCAAATAAAAACTAGACTAAAATGTTTGACAGAGACTTAATCCAATCAGACCTAATTTGGTCATGTAGAAAGTAGAGACAAGTTAGGGATATATCCAATCACAGCTACTTTGGTTGTGTGGAAAGGTTGGATGCGTTCAGAGGGACGTTTCAGCTCTTTGTTGAATCTTTGACACCAAGATGGTGCTAGGAAGGTGTACCTAATGAAGTGGCCGTTGAGTGTATATTGGAACTTCTCATCCTGTCTGCTCACCTCTCAGCCATTTGGAGTCGTACTTCACTGTCCGCAGAACAGGACTACTTTCTCCCAGACTTCTGTAGATCACCGCGTCGCTCGCCAAGAAGTCCGTCATGGTGGCTGAGTAGAAATCCCCACCTGAAGAAGACAGGGCGAATCATCAGGGATCAGAACGGCCTGAATCACCCACATCAGGTGTCTGTTCTGGTCACAGGTGACTTTTAATGCCCTTTAGAATGAGGCAGACGATAACAGAAACAGGGAAGTGTGTCACTTTTAATAACACCTGCGTGAACTTTGCGTAAATGTCAGAGGAGAGCTGGCAGGATCGGGGTCCGGCTCTGTTCTGCGAGGCTCAGCCCTTCATGTTCACACAGGATCAGCTTCCATCACGGCTATGATTAGCAGGAACATGCACGCACAAATCAGAACAAATCCGAGGATGGAGTCAGATTACAGCCTGTGGTTTTCAAACGAAGGGGATGATTGCAGCTGTGGAGACAAATCCAGTTCTGTGCTGTCTTGGTCGAACAAACAGGCTCCATCATACACTTATTTTATTTTATCTATTTAACCAGATAAAACTCATTGAGATCAAGATCTCTTTCACAAGGCTGACCTGGCCAAGAGGTCAGCAGCACACGCCACGAACAAAATCATTATAAAAAGTGACGATGGTCTGTATCACGCAGATCATTCTGTATTTATCTGTTTTCTGCGTGAAGCACCTGATACACCTGTTATTAAAGTTTGCCTGAACTCTATTTTACTCCTTACTGCATGCACCACCAGACCACAGCGAATCCTTCAATAAAAATGATATTTTGTAATCAGCCTGATTCTGTCTCAGATCTGGTCCTTAATGGTTTCCCCCTAAAAACTATTAAAATCCATCAGACCGTGACAGATTGTTGGGTCTAAACTGAGGCATCACTTTGAGAGCCTGAAGCAGCAGATAAACCAAATCTTAAGTATTCACAGTCAGACTCTGTGATTGTTTCACTCCAGTAAACTCAGGTTTAATTAAAAGAGAAACAGAACAGAGTTTGAATTTTTCTCTCTGTTTCGATATTCGAGGTCTGTCTATTAAATCCTGATCCCGCTCCTCTGAGGGTAAACCACGTGGTCCACAGGCACTCTGAGAGTTGTATATTAAAGGCTGGAGCCGGAAAATGATTCGCTTGAAAGTCGAGCAATGCGTGAGCCTGGAAACATTATTAAAACTGAAGGAAACAGCGGCTGAATCTTTGGGTACATTACTGAGGTGTATGGGGAACACGGGCCAGTCCAGAGAAATGTCCGGGCCCAGCTGCCTCCGCTGTCTCTTCGTCTGTTCCTGTTTAATTAGCTCTTGGATCTGACTGAAAAACTGCCTCACAGGGTTGTTGTTGGGTAAAAGCCGTCACCAGTTCCCTCTTTGTCCTCTTTTCCTGATTTATGTTCAGGTTCAGCATTACTGGCACAAGAGTTCAGTTCATAGGGTCATGGTGTTAATTTTAAAAATGATAAGAGTAACGTATTATAGGAACTTAAGAAGTGTATGGATAAAATACTGAAGGGAGAACTTCCACTTACATTTGAGGTTATATACTTTGAGAAATCAGATATTTATAAAATAATGTTGATTGCCAGCAAAAGGCGATGACCAGAAAATGGATGAAGAATGAGGCCTAAGGTTGAGGACTGGGTCGAGTTTAGACACAATACATATGTGATGGAAAACTTTCTCTGTGAGGCTGGAGGTGGACAGATTTCAAAGAATTTGGGAAAAATGGATAAAACCATCAGGTCAGACTATCTGAGACGTCCATCACTGGAAGAAAAAGAACCCTGGTCCGTAGCTACAGAAGTTCTCATGTTTTGTTTCTTTTTTCCTTTTTTTAAAATGTATTATTATTATTGTTGTTTTATTTATTTAATGTTTTTGCATTTCACTGTCTTTGATACACTGGCACATGGTAAAACTATTAGTTTAACTGGTCATAATGTACAAGAGACAGTAAATGACCTCAATGTCAGGGGCACAGTTTTCAACAAAGAAACAGAGAGGAAACAGTCCAACACAAGAGACAGTACTGCAAATCCAAACGACCACATTCTCTGCAGGGGTTAAAGGTCAGCGCATATCCCTCAGTACGGCAGCCAATGAGCTCCCTGAGTGGAAGAAAACAATGGAGGTGCCTTATTGGCTGAAAAGCCTGCACCCTTGCTAACCTATCCTTACCTATAGTGCTTCACATAAAAAGAAATAAAATATGAATGTAAAAATAAAAAACAGAAGATTGAATACAATGAAAATACAAGATCCTACACACACTCACACACACACACACACACAAAGACATTAAGAGGAGACTGTAACAGAAAACAGAATTAGAGGACTGAGGAAATGCCACTAATTAAAAATGAAGAAACACAAGAGCTAAGACTAAAATGACAAAACGATATAAAAAAAAAACCATAATAAGAAATGAAACAAAAAATACTATAGGGAAAAATAAATAAATAAATAAAATAACATTTAAAATAATAATATGGTAAAACGAGATAGCCAAACCCCAAATGTGTAATAAAATCTGCTAAATTAGGACAATGAAAAATTAATGACAGGGAATAAAATTCCAAAACAATAAAGCTGAACTGAAATGGAGAAATAAAACAGGTTAAGAGGGTTAAAATAAATAAATAAGATTATAATAAATAATAATAATAAGTATAATCAGCTAAAAACCAGACTAAAAAGGTTGGTCTAATGATCTTCCTACATCTTAAATAAGAAGATCCTGACAACGAAACCGAGCCCTGCAGGTTTAAAGGTCGCCACAGGGTCACTCACCTGCAAAAAGGCCCACGTTGGACTGGCGAGACTCGAAGGGACACCGGGCCTGTCCCACCACCTCCTCCCCCTCCTGCTCCAACGTGGACATCTGGGTCAGAGAGGACGAGAGACAAGAGACCTTAAGGAGCTGTGATGAAGAAATGTGATAAATGAAGACAGTGTGAACACATCAGCAGACAACAGCCTGTAATGATGTGAGCGTGGAGACGAAGGTAACGGCTGCACCGCTCAGATTATTTTGATTTGATGCTGTTTGTGGGTCAGCCCATAAAAGACGGGAGCCAAGTTTGAGGTCCCGCCGTCAGAGGACACTTTATCTCTCAGCTGCAGATATTAAGCTGCCATTTCCTCAGACGCTGTTAACAAGATTGTAAACCGCAGGTACAAAAGCAGGAGCGCCCTGCAGCGAGTGAGGGAGGAGGGAGGGAGGAGGGAGTGAGGGAGGAGGGAGGGCGGAGCACGCTGTGCAGATTCAACACCCTGAGCGCCATCAAGGTGACACGCCAACCAGCACTCCCAACAGTCGTTAACACGTGTCCGCTTTACGAGGCTGCGAGGGAGCTGCTGCTTTAACATGAGTCTGGGAGCGACCTGAGGTCGAGCCCTCAAGGTCAAATCAGGAAAAAGGTCACACCTACTCAGGACTAAAGAAGAGAAACAGAATAAGTATTTTACCGTAACATCTACAGCTACCTACTGTAAACATCTATGCAGTAAATGACTGTAAATGGCAAAAGATTGTGGAAACATACTGATTTCTGCAAAATTAACAGCATTTTACCATAAAATCTACAGTTTCCTGCTGTAAGATTTCCAAACAGTTAATTACTGAGGAGGATAATGGATCAAGAGGAAATTCTAATTTTGCCAAGAAAACTCACAAATTGCTTTGAGTAAATGTTTCAAATTTTTGAGTTTGAGTTTCTTGTAAATTTATTTTATTGGATAAAATATTGATATTAATGATTTTTTTTCCACAAAATGATATTTTTCTGAGAAATGAGCAGTAAAATAGTTAAAAATATAGTAATATGAAATGAAATACAGCAAGTTCACTGTAATTTAAAATGCATTAAATAGGTTGTAATATAAAATACGGCAATGATACAGTACATGAAAAAAAACAGTAAGTATGCTGTTTTTGAAAATGCAGTAATTCTGTAAAGTGAAAGACAGTCATGATGCCTTCAGTAAAAGTTTTAGAAGAATTAGTGACAAAAAATAATTGATTAAATGAAAGATATAGATATATTGTTGATAATAACTATAATAAAATAATAATAATAACAAACAAATGTATACATAAATAAGTGAATACATATACCTATATATTAACACGAGACAAAACCAACAATGCCAAAAAAAAGGAAAAAGAAAACAAAAGAAAACACAGGTTCGCCAATACAATAGTTGATTTTTTGTTAGTTTTATGTTTGGACGCGTGAGCAGAATTCAGGACAGTCTTCTCATCATGTTTCTTAGACCATGTGGACCAGAGTCCTGCTGTTGGTGTTTGTATCATCTGAGTTTCTTTTTGTGTTTTTAAAGGACAAAAGTCAAATCAGATAACATGAAATAAAAACATGAAGCACGTGAGACTAGAGTCACGATTTTTCACAAAGCCTCTTTGTACCTGAGCGAATTTGAGCCTCTGCGCTGTGTCGTGGGTTAAGCTGTATACAATAATGAAGTTCTCCGTCAGCCGTCCTGAACCTGGAGTGAACCGGGATCAGCTCAGACATTTTTGGCAGAGCTGTTGTGTTGCGTCAGGTTCAGAGGTGTAAACACAGACGGTTTGAAGTCGGGCTTTCTTGAACAAATGTCTGGGGGCCGTCCTGTTTCAAGCTTTTGAATCACTTCTTTCCTCCAGCGGGAGATTTTATTGTCACATGAACACAGAGCAGACATTAACCCCAAAAACCTGCAGCCTGAGGAGGGAGTGAGTCCCAGTCTGTGGTCAGAATTAAGAGACAAACTTCTCCTGCAGAGACTTCATGACAGGGACACACATCAGCCTCACAAGGGAGGCATTTCTGTACCCGTGATCCCAGTTTCTGCCCTAAAACTGCAGGAAACTTTTGAACTTTAAAACAAACTGAATAGCTCTATTGTTGCGTGAGCTTCAAGCTCATTTCCATCTGAGGTCTCTCAGGACGCCACGTTAAAAACACAAAAACACAACCAAGTAAAATGACAGGCTTCACTCCAGTGCATCCAACAATTCACTCATCACTCAAGCGATCTCTCAAAATCAATATACATTCACCGGACAATACACAAGTTCAACTGCTTATTTACACTAATAGCTCACCAGCCAATCACATGGCAAAAACCCAGTGCGTTTAGGCTTGCAGAGATGGTCCTGCTCAGGTTCAAACCGAGCATCAGAGTGGAGCAGAGAGACTTTGAATGTGGCATGGTTGTTGCTGGTCCATAAGAAACTGCTGATCTACTGGGATGCCCACACAAACCATCTCCAGGGTTCACAGAGGATGGTCTGAAGAAGAGAGAATATCCAGTGAGCAGCAGTCCCCTGGGCCAAAATGCCTTGTTGATGCCAGAGGTCAGAGGAGAAGGTCAGAAAGACAACAGACCATCTCTGAACACACAACACTGGTCCACAGCAGCAGCAGACCACAGCACCAGCTGCCACTCCTATCAGCTGAGAACAGAACCGCAAGACCCCATGACCTTGACCTTTGATGTATGACCTCCAAAATGTGATCAGTTCATCCTTGGATCCAGACAGATATGTGGTCAAGTTTCAAGAAAATCTCTGACAGACTTTGAGACTTCAGCCCTGACCTGCATGGATGCACAGTGTTTTTGCCAAAACAACGGTTTAATGTCCTAAATACGTCCAAAAGATTTTTAAATATTTGTTGGCACAAGACACTGATAGTGTCGGGCTCTGCTGCCCTTTCAAAATGGGGGTCTGAGTCCTTGGTAGGGCTGTCACCTTATCCTCGATATTCGGATATCCGTTAAAACACAATGGTAAAAATCCATCCTCGAACTGTAGATATGCTTTAGGATCATCCACCAGAAGGCACTTCCAGCACAATCATTTGTATAAAAGCAGCTTATAATATATTTCAGTCAATATATTATAAAGACTACTGGTTCCTGAATAGATGGTGAAACTTGTAAATATTATAAATATGGAGAAATTAAAAACTGACTGTAGTACATGGTAATATAAGGGGATTAAATAAGTTTATACTTCTTCCTACTCTTTTCCCAGCAGGTAAACTTACTGCACAAACAAATTCAAATTCTTTGTTAGGAATAAGCGCTTGAGATGTGTCATCTCGTTTTCGAGGACATACTTCAGACAAAAATGCACATTTGAAATACAGGTTTACAAACCACTGAATAGAGCACAAAACAAACAGAGCAGTACATGACGGAGGTGACGCAGTACAACACAATACAAGAATAAAAGAAAGGAACAGAGCGATCAAGCAATGTTGCCAGGTTTTTCTACTGAAATAAGCAACCAGGTCGATAAAAACAAGCTCAAAACAAGCTTATAACTTTTTTTTTTGTTAAAGAGAAATCTACATAAAGTGTGTTTCAATTTTCAACTTCATTACATTTCAATTTCACAGTGACATTTTCCATTGTCTCTTAATTTAGTTCTTCAACATCCTTTAGTTTGGAGGTGGCACATCATTTCCTTTATACAGAAGTGAAGAGACTGTTATTTATAACTCTGTTATCACTAAACAGTCTGTCTTACCTTGATTTTTGTAACCAAACAGACATAGGCAGGATTTTGTCTAAGTTTTATGTTGATCCTCTACAGCTTTGTTATGGTGACAACAGTAACAGCTACAATAGAAATCAATTTAATTCTGGCTATAAGGATTTCTTTTTGGTGGAAACATCATTTTTGCCTTTTTTTACAGTCAAATTTAAATTTGTGTTTGGAGTGGGACACAGTTTGTGTAACGGAGTTTATATATCTGGTAGTACTGCACCTGCACTTTTGGAAAAAGCTAAAAAAAAAAAAAAAAAGAAAAGGCAACCGCAACTGCCAATATTTACAAGCAACTTTTCAAAAAGAGAAGCCCAAAGTCGCTTATAATAAGCAGACCTGACACTATGCTATCAAGTGGTGATAAGTATACAAGTGGATAGTAAAATATTGTCAACAGTTTAACTTCTTTGTTTTTTTTTTGTGTTTTGGTATATCGTGAATTTGTTATGGTGACCACGCATGTTTGTTTTTTACATGTTCAAAATAAGGCATTGAAAAAACAACAACAGGAAGTACACCTTGAGAAACTAATGCCACTCTGTGGAAGCACTTTGGGCTCCACACCGCTGATGGGACAATAAAAGCAACAGGTGAGTTGTGTGACTGTTATGTGTAAAGCAGCTGGACTGCTCCTTATCCACGACACATCTGTGGGCCATTTGTAAATGTCCAGCAGTGCCTTGTCATCATGGAGAACAATGCCAGATTCATTTGCAAGGACATGAAATCCTCGTTTTTAAGAGTTCGGTTCTTGGGAAAGGGGACAGCTGTAGTCTTTGGTGTCCATACTTTGGGGGTTGCGAGCTGAACCCTGCTCTCGGAGACCACGACCTGAGGTGGACAAACGGTCGGACTGTTGGACTCACCACAGCGTGCAGATGAAGACAGATGGATCTGACACTTCCAGGTCTTGTTTCTTCTCTGAGACAGTCCCTCTATTGTCCCAGGACCAGCTGTCCCAGCAGTCAGTCAGTCCATTCATGTCTGGGACCGTCCCGCAAACAGCCGCCTGTCAGCCCCCCCTCGGTCTGTCCACAGATTCTGCAGGACCCCTCTGAGATGATTTACTCCACAGCTGTCTGAACACTCTTCTATTTAGTTTCCACGTCGGGGTAAAGTCGAGGGACAGGGGGCACAGCTGGGGGGGGGGGGGGGGGTGTTTGGTGTAAATCAGCTGGTCTTTACCGTGGGGAGTCTGGGGGACAGACATCAGACATCAATCTTGTCCTGTGAGCTCACCTCTAGAGCTGAGCGATGACACTGTGCAGGTTTCCTCTGACAGCTGAGACATGATCTGGTCCTGGAGAGTCTTCAGGTTCAGGTCCACAGAGAGGCCGTATTTGGTTAGCTGACCCCCAAACCCCCAATGAGCCCGGGTAATATTTCAGCATCACTGCATATTCACTTTGGTCTGAGCCGATGGAGCCCTAAACACCTTCTTCAGGGACAACAAAGAGGGTTTAACGTGATTTAAGGACTCTGCAGACCCTGAGACAGAGGAGTGGATTAGATCGTGGGTTTAGCCTTGAGTTTGAGTTTTTGAGTCTGGAAAACTCTGAAAACAAAAAAGTTCTGAGTCCATGCTGACCTCCAGGACCATTTCCTCCATGTTTCTTAAATTAGAAACCAAACATGTCTGTTCGCTTTTTTTTTTGTCCTCTTTCATGGACATATTTTTTCGTGTTTATACTTTTGCTGACTAGAATATCAAAAGCAGATGAAATATTTATCAATATATTTATAGAGGTAATTATTTGTAACTTGGTATTTTAAAAAAGTGCTTTAACAAATTAGGTAAAGAAAAAAAAAGGACTTTGGTTAACTTCAACAGCTGTTGTTTCCTTGACAGTTTCATACATTATTTTAAAGAATTTGCTGCTTTATATTGATATCTATGCACCTATTGAAAGATTCAATTTGAAATTCATTGTTCATTTATTGTGTCATAGTACCGATAACTAAGGATGCAGGATATCATCAGGATGATATCAGTAAACGTATTTTTCCTTTGAGGAGCAGAGTATGTTCTCGGTTAGAAAAGGAATCTCCTGAAACGAATCCAATGAAAAATAAAATCTGATTATTTTAATAAAGTGAAATTCATATTCTCTTTGACACAGTAAATAATAGACCAAATGAAGATGAGCCATGTCTGTGGTCTCCGATGTCCAAAAATCAGTCTACGATCTGAGAATGATGTGACAAACCAGCCTGGACAAAACCTGATGGAGCTGACGGCCTTAAAAACATCTACTTCTGCAGATATTGGCCTACAAAGTAAACATTAGTACTGGGCTATATTGATATTTTTACCGACATTTACAGCCGATGTGGTAGTAACATATCAGCCGTAAAGTACATAGGCCGTAATATCACTGTGATGATTTATTCGAAGATTCATTTAAAGATCATCATTTTATTAGAGTTGAATGTTGTTTTTTTTGTTTTTCATCTGCTCCTCACATAAACAGACTCTCATGTTGAAAGAAATGAGTCCATTTTAGTAAAGTAAAGCCTTTGTGCTCTTGATGAAAAGTGTCTGTCTCTGCGATAATGACTTCAGAGAATCGGTACATTATCAGGAAAAATCCAACATCGTGCATCTCTATTGGTAACTTATGGTTGCCAAATTCCACACCTTGTCTCTGCTGGCAGTCCTCAAAAATGAACATGTGAATCTGATTTAAGGCTAAACATGACCATTTGTTGTTGTTTTGTATGCCAAAGACAAACGCTAAACCAAGCCACAGATTTAGAACTTACTGAACATCTCCAACAAAAACTGGACACCCTGATTAGACTTTCTTCAAACAGTCGGGACTAAATGCTCGGAGATACTTGGTGCTGAAACGATTGTGTAATCTTTCCTGAAGAACCAGAAACAGTCCTCAGGATTGGTTCATGGTTCTGTAGTCTGCAAAGAAAACATGAGTTGTGGTGTCTTGAGTAATTCAGCCCCCCCTCGCAGTCAGATTTACAGTCTGTGCTGCAGGACTCGTACCCCCTCCTCCATGTTTAATGGCCTGGCTGTGAATCACTGTCCAAACCTGTGATGTCACCTCTGAGGCTCCAGCACCACGTCATGCTGGATTGTATTCAGCAGACTTTAAATGTACGAGCCTCACTTCTGGACCCCTTTAACAAATGGTATCTGTGCCTTTTTATAGAGTGTAGTGCTCTCACTTATCCAGCAGCTCTCTGGGCTGTTATCCGTCACTGGGATGATGAAATCGCTGCAGAGACGAGCTTCAGCTTTGGATTTGTCTCCTCTCCTGCTCCCCGCTGCCCTTTCCTTCATCCCTCACTTTCTTATGCTCATTCTGTCTCCTAACTCAGCTCTGCTGTTTCTCCTCGGCTCTGGTGAATCACTGCCAACATCAGCACATCTTACGTCCTGTCAACAGTTTGCTCCTTCAGCATTAAGAACAAAACTCACCAACATGTTGTAGCCAGTGTGAATTTGATCTCCTGTTGCCTCTCTATCATCTCCAACCTTTCATCTACATCAGAGTTTAGTTGCGTCGAAACACGTCTAAAGTGACTCATGCTGCAGTTGTTTCTCTATTTGGGAATCCATTGGACTGCTTTTAATGGACTTTGGTCCTGATCTGAGAGCACCAACCTCCGCCTGAGGAGTGGCTGAAGTTCAAGAGACTCCTTAGTGACGATGCATAACTATTCTGCACCGATGAGCAGATGTTAAAGCCCCAGTCACACATTCCTGTTTCTCATGGCGATTGTGCACGATTGTCATAATCCTGATGAAACGTGCTTTGGTCATGGTGCATGCGCTACTTGATCTGGATCAGTGTTGTATATGAATTGTTTTGAACTGTTCAAAACTGTTGTGGAGAATCGCTGCTCTCAGTGTAGGGGGGTGGAAGCCTAATGCAGTCCAAAGGTGAACGGTATTAGCGTGGCATATACGGGGCTCAATCAGGCTGATCGTGGCTCAATCCAGAAAGCTTTCTCAGGACGACTGACAAGGACGTATCCGTTTGTGCCCCAAATGTGTCTCATTCAAGGAGACGCAAGCGACGGGGCTCAATCGGGGCTTACGTGACACAAACTTGGCTTGAACGGGGCTGACATCGTGTCAGCGGGATGGAAATCCATGGAATCCTCATATCGTTGTATTGACTTAATTCAAGCGGGATGAATGCCCCTGCAGCCCTGTAGAAGCGTTACTGACGGTGTATTTACAGGGTGTGTCCGTGGAAGAGACAGTCATTTCTTCTCGTGTCATGCCGATCAAACCAGCCTTGCCAATTGTGTACAGTCGTGCACAATCGTAAGAGGAGCTGAAGCTGGTGGTGCCAGCTGTGCTAACGCTGGCTAACGCTGGCTGCATGTTGGCTTGCTTACTGCTGTGATATTTGACCAAACTCAAGCCACAATTCACTGCCTTTTAATTCCCTGCTTAGTCCTTGTTTGGTTTGTATTGCTTTTAACCAACTAGAGAGTGAACTCTAGTCCACCTGGAAGCAAACTGGGACTCTTGTGTTTTTGGTGGACCGAAGTTCGATTCTTCAGTCCGCACCAGAGTTTGTGTGAGCTTTAACATCACAACAAGAGTACCGTAATTGCCAAAAGGGCGAAGAAGAGTTTGTTGAATCGCCGCTCACCCTAAATCACTCTAAGTCATCATGATTATGGAAAATTAACCGACATAATTGCCTTTAATTTGCCAGAGAAGTTCTAGTTATAATAAGCCAACCAGTTCTTTGGTCCACACCAGAGATCCTGAGCTCGACCTCAGTGAGCTGACCCTCGAGGACAGAATATCGGTGTGACCATGTGCCGACTCTGGAGCTCCTTCTCACCTTGTAGTTCCTGCAGGTGGGGTTAAAGGCGTTGGTGCCGCAGGCGAAGAGCGTCTCGTCATTTCTCGGCACCAGCACTTTGATGTAGTTGTAACACTCGTCCTGTAAGAGGGAAACAGGCTGACGTTAGCACAGAATCAGAGCAGGACTTCCTGTTCTACCACCATTATCATAATCCCCAGACTGGTTCTTGTTGTCTCACCGTGGAGGAACACAGCGAGCCAGCAGCCCCAGCCCGCCGTCCCCCTGATGGATGTGAGCCCGATTCTGATAAGCTAGCTGCACACCTTAGCTTATTACAGAGCAGGAGGCGGCGGCGGGAGAGCCAGGGGAGCGAGAAATAAAACCAGAAAGATGCAAATGTATCCACGAGATAATACTCACGCTGTTTTTCCCTCGCACCGTGCACTTCTCCACATCCTTCGTCTTCCAAGTCAGCTTCTGGAAAAAAGAGTGCGAGAGAGAGAGAGAGAGAGCCAACTGTCAGCCCGAAGACAAGCTGTTTCTCTGCGTCCCAGCTTTTGTTGCACCCAACCATTCAAGTGCTATCACAGGACAGCTGTGACGAAAATCTCATTAACTGAAATAAACCGTCCAAGAGGAAAACAAACAGAGGGATAGTCAGGGCTGTGTGCAGATATGGGGGCCTTCAAATGAATTAAAAATAATAATAATAATAATAATAAATACATAAACATTTACAAAATGATGACTGAAAAAAGACAATAAAATCTCAAGTAGTTCAACAAAACTGCAAAGAAAGAAAAAAAATATTATATTTATTTTTATAATTATTAATTAAGAAAAAAAAGAGGAAACAGAGCAGAGAAATAGGAAAAAAAAAGAATTTCAATAAGATTTCTCTTCCTTTGAGGTTTTCCTGATTTGTAATGATACCAAACTAATTTTGTTCTTTTATTGTTTGTTTGGTGTGTTTTTGAAATGGTTGTGGTTTTTAATTTGCTGTTGTGTTTTCTTTTTTTGTTTTGGTGTCTATTTATTGTTAAATTATTTATCTTTATGTTTCCCTGTACCTGTTTATTTTTAGTCTCTGATTCATTGTTGAGTTTTTTTTGTTTGTTTTTTTTGTTTAAGTGTTATGTCTTTTGATTTGTTTTTGTGTTTTTTTTGTAAGTTGTGTTTTTGAACTGTTTTTCCTTTTTTCATATTTTTGAGTTTTTTATTTGTGGTTTTCTTTTATATAACTGTTTTTTTTTGTTCACATGACAGTTGTTCTTTTTATTTGGGCTTGTTTTTGATTTTTCATTGTGTTTTTGACTTTTTGTTTTGTTTTTGATTTGTTTTGGTCCTTTACAGTTTATTTGTGTTCTGTAATAGTTTTGATTTTTTTTTTACGTGTTGCTGTGCTTTTTCCATTTGTTGATGGTTTTTAATTCAATGTTGTGTTTATTAAATCTGTTGTTGTTTTTTGTTTTTCTTATAGTTTTTGTACATTTGATTTCAAAAATTTTGTTGCACACTTTACACATATATTTCTTGTTGTGTTATGCATTCTTGATATTCCTTTCTTCTTAATGAACGTGTCTTAACATTTGTTGTTGTGTTTTTTATATTAGTCATTATATTTTCTTCTATTATGTTTTGGATTTGTTAACAGTTTTTTGTATTTTCTTATTTTTCGTTGTTTTTTGAATTGTTGTTGTGTTTGTCGCTTCATCTTTCAGTTTTCTTATTTTCTGTTGTGTTTATATGTTTTTGCATATGTCATGTGAGCTGCCTGAGTCTCCTCATGAATAAAATCTCTCCGTACGAGTCTGAATCGTAGAGAAAACTCGAACATTAGGATCCAAACGGGATGTTTTCATCACTTCAGCGCCTGTTTGAAAACCTCATTAGCCTCCGTTAACCTCCAGACCAAGAGCTGTGACCCCGACTCCTCTGACGCACAAACACACATGAACATACACACAAACACACACACACAATCATAAACACACATGAACATACACACACACAATCATAAACACACATAAACACACAAACACACACACACAATCATAAACACACATAAATACACAAACACACACACACAATCATAAACACACATGAACATACACACACACACACACACACAATCATAAACACACATAAACACACAAACACACACACACAATCATAAACACATAAATACACAAACACACACACACAATCATAAACACACGTAAATATACACACACACACACACACACACAATCATAAACACACATAAACATACACAAACACACACACACTATCATAAACACACAATCATAAACACACACACACACACACACACACAAACTCTCTGGTCGTCCTGTGGGCTGCTGTAGAAAAAGATCCATCATGTGTTAACAAGCTCTGCCAGCTGAAGCTCTATTGTGCTCTCTCTCTCTAATTTATTTATATTATACATTTCGAAAAAAATAATTAATTAATTTATAAAGATAAACAAAAAACAAAAAGAAAACACAAAACTTAAACTTTGAGATATCTAAACACACAAAAATGTGTTTTATTCTATTTTCATTGATATATTTTATATTTTCCATTAATTAATTAATCTATTCATATAACTTCTTAAAATCAAATCTATTACTAATTCAAAGGACATATATATACAAATAATGAAACAGGAATAAGATATGTTAAGCAGTGTGAATAAACCAACATTTGTTTGTAAATGCATTTATTTTTTTGTCTTATTTGTTCATTTTTCAAGTTGTTTTTTTTATTGTTTTCAATGTTTGTACTTATTAATAAATTGTTTTGTTTACTTTTTAATCTACATTAATGTTTTATTGTGTGTAATTATGAATTTGTTAAACACTTTAATTTTTGTCCTCTGTACCCAGCACTTGCCTACTTTGGCCTGTATAAATATGTTTGTTCAGGCTTTTTTAAAGAAATTTCAGGGTTGCGTGTGTGAAAAGGATCACTGTGTTTTGACAGATGTTTCGAAACAGCCTATGGCAATGGCTGGTGTTTAGCTAGCTTTTAGCTAACATGGAAATCGTCCCTGGGGAAAGAATAAATTAGGCTGTCATAGGTTTCTCCAAAGAAACAGTTCATTGGGACTAAATTACACGATATAACGGGGAATAAAGAGGACAAACAGACAGATTTGTTTGAGACCAAGACAATCCCAAAGGGAGGCTGAACGATGGAGAATATCGCTAACGTTAAACTTCAGAGCCAAGCAGTGACTTCACGGGAACGAATGTGCTGAAATACTCCTTTAATGCTTAAGTGTGAGAGGAGTACAACCAAAATCTTTGACATATTACTTTGCAAAATTCTTCAAATGTGTCTTTTCGGTGTAAAAACCCTCAAACTAAGATGTCTAATTTTGTCTTTTCTTTATTTTTATTCCACTCTTGTGCCCTCACCAGACAAAAAAAAATCATCAAGCATCAAGGACGACTCCCATCAAACGCCTCCTATTCTGAGGCCATTCAGCAGAGTCAGAGGGACCTGAACTTTCTTCTTCTTTTCATCTTATTTTTCTGTTAAGGTCTTAAATTTTGACTCTAGGTGTTCCAGACTGCACCCGGACAGGGTAACACATTTTGAAGCCTTATTGGAGCCGAGAGGTCACTCTGCCTGGACCGAGAGTCCCTGAAACACAATTTGTCCCACCGGCCCCATCGTCCTCCTGTTGTCGGGGCTGGTTTTCTATTTTATTACAAAACCTTCGTCCCTGCAGTCGAACCACAAACTGCTGAAAACAGGAAAGAAATTTAAGTTGAGGCTGGAACAAGGAAACTTTTAATCTTTCCATCAAGAGGGCAATCAGCTGTCTTTCCAGCTTCAAGAATGTGAAGCAAATGTCCCTTCTTTTCAACCTGCACTTTTATTTAATGTCCTCTATATTTATTTGATTTTGTTGAAATTTACTTGTTTCTCCCTGAAATTCAGTCAGTCATCACCTCAAGAGCTGAGCAGTTTTTAGCACTGTCTTTTTTACACAGGTGTGAATTATGCATTCACTTGGGACTATTTTCAGCAGCAGATTGAAGCACTGGAATAATTCTAGCACGATGTTGTAAAAAAGGGTCGACTGAAGCCTCATGAAGTTTCTTACAGGGATGGTTTGTGTTCTTGGAGAGGTTAATGACAGGGGTGGGCAACTTTGGTAGCAAAGAGGGTTAATTTTACCCTCAGTGACGCGGGGCTGCATTGTTGATATTGGAACAATAAACTTATGGCTTTCAGATTACTTACAAGTTCATACTTATTTTACAAACAGTTTATTTTTTTATTTTACCAACATTTGTTAATGCACAAAGAGAAATTTTACAGACATAATTACAGCTCTGTTTCCTTGGAAATATTGCTATTTTAATGTTTTCATGGTAGATCTTGTCATGTTTCCTTCACTGAAATACATTTTTGATATTTCAAATCGACTGGTGGGCCATACTGAGAGAGTCCTGGTCTTCAGCTTCTATCAGAGGCAGGACATCATTTTTTGGCTAAGAGTTCATGTTTTCTCTCTGTTTTTAAAACTCATCTTAAAACTCATTTTTATACCTTGGCTTTCAACCACGCATGAGACTCTGCTCCTGTTTTAGTGTTTTATGGTTTTGTTTTTAGTTATTTGTTTCCATTGTTTTTAAATTGTTTTTAAAAACAATGAAACAGCGTTTATACCTGCTTTATCCATTGTTTTAAATTGTTTTAATTGTTTTTATTTCTGAGTTGTTTTGTCTATTATGTACAGCACTTTCTTTCGGCTGTGGTTGATTTTAAAGTCCTTTATAAATAAAGTTGAGCTGAGTTGAGTTGATATTTCAGTGAATTGAGGAAAATATGACAGACATCGGCGCTGCCCAACTGATGTTAACTCAGCTCTGTTTTTGACAAACCAGCTTCAAAATTACCAGAACTTCCCCTGTGAGTTTGTTTTTGAGTTTCTGTGGTGAGTGTTTACTTCGTTTCACTGTTAGAAAATCATTTTTCTGAGTCATCATGGCAAACAGTCTATCTGTAACTGTGTTTGTTTCCATCATAACTCTATCATCAAATCAAATATAGGACAACCCTGGCTTCTCTAAAGTAAGCCCTTTGCTGCTCGGGTCCACACGTGGACCTTCTCCTGAGTGCCTTTGTGAGGGCCTGACAGATTCATCAGGAGTCAGCGTTATGATAATCAGCCCTGGCCTGTCCACGCTCCGTTTAGCTCACTAATAATTACTTATAGGCACCGAGGCCCTGAGAGTCAGGGAGGGGAGTTTGAGAGTGACCAGGGGAAGAAAGAAGAGCTGCTGGGAGATGAATGGATGAGGCCCTCTCTCCAGGTGAAAGGACTGAGCCACAGACCAATGATCTGAGGACAGAGGATATGACGGGGACACTGTGAGGAGTTAACTCTGCTCCCTGCAGGTGGACGGAGTTTGGCCGCTAAATAATAAATCAAACAAACACTCAGGATCTGAGTCTGATGGAAAAAGCAGAACAAACATCAGAGCGCTGGGATGTTCCCTCGTCTTTGTGTCGCATCAATATTTTGGATCTTTGACTCAGAGTGGCGGCCTTATCAGAGCGAACATCCGTGTTTAGCATTAATCTAAATACAAGCAAACAAAACTCCAGACCTCCGAGCGCTTTCATTTAAGAGCAATCGTGTTTGACAAATGAGATTCAGATAGGAGGCAGCGTGCCACTTCAAAATCTGAGGGCCCCGTCTCCACTTCGTCTGAGGAGAGATTGCTCCGAGTTTCAGTGAGAGGGCAGGAGGAGCGGGGGAGGAAGGAAAAATAATGAGAAACAAACTTTCTGCTGAGTCTTTGTCCTCCTCGATAACTGTTTGGTTTCCAAAAAACAGGGACAAAATAGTTGTTCACAGTTTTAGGAGCATCGCCTGATTAAAGAAAAGAAAAGAGTTTTTATTTTTTACTGCTGCACACAGACTCAGAAACTTTCTGCTCTTGTTTTTCAGAAAAGGTCTGATCTTCTGTTTTTCTTCTCTCAGCACAGAGAGCAGCAAAACCTCTGCCGAGCTCACTCTGTGGATCCAAACCCTCAGTCATTCAGGTGTGGGTCAGGTGTGGGTCAGGTGTGGGTCAGGTGTGGACTAGGTGACGGGCCTGGAGCCCAGCTGAGCCCTCCATGATGCCCGCTCCTGTTACTCTTTACTTTTCTGTTGCTCAACTTTGGGCAGAAGCCCATATCTGTTCCTAAATGTGTAGGCCTACATAAAGTTCTACTACAGAGAACATAACAGGTATTTCTTTTGTGCTCTTTATTTTACAAACCATGTCACATACCGTGTGGAACAAGAGCTCCTGTCCAGTGTTCCCAGATTTTTCTTCTGAAATAAGCAACCAAGTCAATAAAAACAAGCCACCTCCAGCCATTTCTTTTTCTTTTTAAGATAAGCGTAGGTATGTTTTCGTCTACATTACACAGTGCCAAAAAAACATTCAGAAAAAGAATGTTGCTTATAATAAGCGGACCTGGCAACTTTGGCTCTGGCGTATGTGTTATTTGTGTGAGCGTGTTTGGGGGCGAGCGCGATAACCAGGAAACGAGGAAGTGGAAAGCCGACCACACTCTTGTTTTGCTTTACTGTTGGGATTCACACAGACAGAAAAACCACAATGAACAACTGCACGTTAAGAAACAAGCCCAAAAAAACGCGACCCACGGCCACAACTCACGAGATTTACTCGTGACTTTAGAGAAAAACAGGCCCACAGACGCTTATAATAAACAGACTTGGCAACATTGCTCGAGTCTGCGGGCCGCTGAGAAGGCAGCGTCGGGGTCAGATCTGTCCGTGGGGAAAGTAACGTCACTCTGAATTTAACAAGGAACAACGTTTCGTCAGCAGATTTTCAGTAGTAGTGCGTTACTTTACTTTTTACCTGAAAAAGTATTTACGTTACTGTACTGTTACTGGGCCCCGGCACTCAGTGTGGTGAGCTGGACCTGGTTCAGGAAAGCTCACGTGGTGCCTGTGGAGGTGCAGCTGCTGTCCCCGTATCCAGCAGCCGACCTTTCCCTGTCCCGCTGTCCGAGCACGTCAGCACTGGACACGTGGTCCTGCCAACGATCCCCAAAAAACATGTCAAAGTGTCCAGGCCGCACCAGGAGGAGCAGGGGCCCAAAGACAGCCTGAGCACCGCCAGCAAACTGATAAATCACTGATCTCAGCCTTAGTTAGCCGATCGCTGAATTTCACTGCCAAGGTCAGCCAACTTCTCCACAACCTCCACGCTCCCACCACCCACAGACACAGACTCAATGCCAGCTTTTTTATTCTGTTTCTCTTAAACTTTCATCTTATTACCCTCCGAGCTGACCGTCCACGATCCACACAGTCGCCCCTGTGACCTGGTCCAACCCACCAGGTCCTGGGCAGCAGTACGCAGTGAGCTGGATCAGGTTCAGGAATCTTCTAGCTGACCTGAGGTCCACCAGGAAACTAAAAACCACCTTTTCTCCGGAGCATTTGGAGAACTACAGGGTGTCTAGTTTGATCTGTTGTGTGGTGAGATGGTGTGGATTTAAAACAATATTTAACACATTTTTGTGTTTTCTCTTGTGACGGTGTTGTTGTGTGAAGCTGCTGTATGATGTGGTCGATATCAGACAGTTTTCACTCAGAGTGAAGCGCGCTGCGCTCGTCTGTAATGAAATGAATTAATCCTCTTAATGTTTTATTTCTCCATTTCAGTTCAAATGTATTGTTCAGAATCTAATTCTCTGTTAACCAATTTTCTTTTTGTTTATGGTTTTTTGTTTTTGCATTTGATTGCTTGAATTGTATTAATTTCACACATTCATTTCTGAGCTTCTTGAGTTGAACCTAGGTTTATTTGATTGAATAATTTTCCCTTTAAAACTACTTTTTTAAATGAAACCCTGATATTTGAATTAAGTTAAATCTAGGATTTAAGATTGAAACTTTAATCAAAGTATATTCAAATTAATTTTCATTAACTAAAAATTGAACTAGAATTGAATTAACTGAGCTCAAAATAATTTTCTTTACATTTCCTTGAATGAGTTTAAGTTTTTTTAATAGTCCTAAGTAAAAATAAAAATGAACTAATCATTATCATTTTTCTTAAGCCAAAGTGCTTGATTATTTAAGTTATTCTTTAATTCATTTGGTGTTTGGCTATCTCGTTTTACCATATTGTTAATTTAATTTTGTTCTATTTTTTTATTTTTCTATAGTATTTTTATTTAATTTCTTATCATGATTTCTTTGTTATGTCATTTTAGTCTTAGCTCCTGTGTTTCCTCAGTCCTCTAATTCTGATTTCTGTCAGAATCTCCTCTTTGTGAGTGCTGGATGTGGACAGTGAGGGTGGGTAGGGTCTTGTATTTTCATTGTATTCAATCTTCTACTTTTCATTTTTAATTTTTATTTCTTTTTTATGTAAAGCATTTTTGTTGCTACAATTTTGTATGAAAAGTGCTATACAAATAAAGTTGGACTGATTGATTGATTTGCCAAAGCTAATGTCTATCCTGATTCACAACAACACTCCTACAAGCTTTATTTATTTATTTATTTGTTTATTTGATGTGGACATCACAATTACATTGGACAAACCAGATGCATTGTTTGAGTGTTTCGGCACGTGCTAATTCACAGCACTTGTCCACAGGAGGCTTTCGGAAAGATAAAATAATAAACATAACAAGAGAAGAAAAAGAGAAAAAAATGCAGTGAACAATAACATTACAACAATAAAAGAGAAGCAGTTTTTTCAGATTAAATACATACAAAAGCTACAAAGCAAAGGCAACATGGTTAAGCAATCAACCATCTCAAACTATCCCTGTGAGCACTGTAGTTTTGACTTTAGCCGTTGCTTGAGTCCTTTGTGAAAGGCATCACTGTTGGTCTCTAATTTTAGATTAGCGTGTGAATGTTCCAACGTTTTGCCCCCTTTAGAGAAAGAGCAGCTGTCCTCTTGTTTTCTGTTTCTTCTCCTGCATGCTAACTTTACAAATGTGGAGATGTAGCTGAAGGACGGTTGATTAGGTTTATACTTGCACTGAATAAACGCATTAACAGGCAACAGGCTGGGCCAGTTTCTGCCATCTTTCATGGTCGGGTTGTTGCCTTTACCTGACAGTTAAATCTCACACTCAGGCTGAACGAGTTATCGTTTTCTGAACGAAATCGGGATTTCAGACAACATGATCATGGGATCGCTGAAGCTGCAATTTTCTGCATTGCTCCTGACTGACCCAGGACCTGTTGTGTCGACTATTTTCTCGTGTCAGTGTTGTCACATGTCAGCGCTCGTGTCCAAACCATCAGAGGCTGACATGCTGGTTTGGCATGGTTGCTTTCTTCCTTCATTGTAATTGCTGAATTTTGTTTTTCTTATTTTTCCTAATTTAACATTGATTTTTTGGATTTTATTGAACTTTTCTAACTTAACATAATGAAGGTTTTTTTGCTCTACATTTTTTAAAGTGAAGACAGTCAAAGATGCTGTTTCAGTTCTTCAGTTGTAATAACTGCCGTTGGTCGAGGACTTTAAAGAGTGTACGTGCATGTTTCTTGTTAATAAAAACATTTGGAAGCAGGTCATACCTTTAGTTTTCATCCTTGCCTTAGAGTAACAGCTTTTAATGTTTGATGGCATGATGTAATTTTCTGTCATGTTTGTAAATGTTTCTGTAAACATAGTGAATATTACACTGAAGCTTGATTTGAAGAAAATCGTGAATCAAATTGAAATTGCAATATCTGCCAGAAAAATCCCCCTTGGATCTTTTCTTTAAATAGTCCAGCCCTACCCCACACTGCGCTGCTGAAGTGATCACCTGGATGAAGATAAAGCTCACTGGCTGACCCAGGACACTGGTTATTAACACCTGCACACGGTGCTCCACCTCTGCTCTGACTCACCTGCTGTGGGACGATCTGCTCCGACGAGGAGGCCAGGTTGACAGCAAACACGTGGTCCCTGTCAGAGACAAACAGAGGAGGCAGCATGAGTTGGACCATCTCATCATCTCCTTCTTCTTTGACTCTGTGAAGCCGTAAAAGCCTCTGATCACAGCACTCATCCTAAATACGCCTGTGACTCACTCAGAGGGACTGATCTGAGCGGCACTGGATTAACAGGGTTACATTATTGGCTCCTTCTTCTTCATAACCACAGAAGTTTCCCCTCAGAGAAACTCTCCAAAGTTTGGACTGGGCCCACATGAATCACTCTCTCTGTATGCAGCTGTGCACAACACTTAGTCCATTTAGGTGCATTAAGGATCTCCATACCTCTTTGGAGGAGGCTCTTGGCAGGGAAAGTGCTGCAGCTTGATGTGGAGCCAGGAACTCCAGCAGGATTTATTTTGCACAAAGAAAATGTAGAGAGCGGGTGAGACCTCCGTCTTTTTAGATAATTAACCTGTGACACGGTGATCGAGCGAGGCACAGCGGCAATTAGGCTGAGAGATGAGCCTGTATGAAAGAGTCTTTAAACTGAACTTTTAGAAATCTGAGCAGATTAAACTTGAAACTTTACAGATGAGCTTTCTGTAAAATTTAGAAATAACCGTGATGTGTGCCAAAGAGCTCTACAGCTCCAAGGTCAAAACGCTCCTCATGTTCTGAAGCTTCTCTGCAAAAATAACCAAAACTTTCTGTTTGGCCACATTCCACCATGAAGTTGGACAAAGCCAGCTCCCAATGAAGTTAGGACGTCATGTTAAAAGGAAATAAAAACAGAATATAGTGATTTGTGACATTTGAATAAACTACAAAGACGTGAAATAGGACCTGTCAGACCACAGCAAACAGGTGCTTTTAGAGTTTTCCTTAACTTTCAGTCTTTTGTTGCCTCTGTCCCAACTTTTCAGCTTTTCACTTTTCCACAACAACTGGAACTATTTAACAACACCACATATGGGCTATCTATTTATTTAATTATTTTAAACAGTTAAAGAAACACAACGCACATAAAACCATATTTAAAAAAGCATGTGTGTGGGAGTGGTAGAAGACAAAAAAATGCATATTTTGGAGATGTCAGTGTTAAAAATATTAAAAATGTATCCTTCTGCCAGCCACTCGCTGCTCTCCTCCCATCAGCTGATGATATTATGGACTGTAGATAGACTTAGAGGGACTTTACTGTTATTCAGTATGCAGCTGGAGTATACAGCATGAGATTTCATTTGCATAGGCTTCAGTTTACAGATTCAAGTAAAGTTCAAATAAAAGAAGGATATAACAAGGTCTAAGTTATGGTTAAAATGTGCAAGAATTGCAAGGGGGGATATGAATATATCAATGTTAAATATAAAATATTAGATATATCAGAGGATGAAATCCTTACATTTCTTTTAATTGTATGTTGGATTTATCCTTCATCAGCTGAAAACAGACATGTTTGTGCAGTCTTATAGAAACTTCATGTTAGGAGTTGTTCCTGCTGAATGTGCCCATGGCCTGGACGTTATGACTTTTATACACTGACGTCCTCTCGTCCTCCCTCAGTGCTCACATGTGCAGCTCCTTCACCACACCTTTTCTATATATTGTTGAGTTGTGTTTTTGTTCCTTTTTGTTTTAACCCTTTTGTACATAATTTTTGATATATACTCAACTCCTGACTCTCATTTTTATTCTTATTCTAATTATATGTTGATTGCTTTTGCACCAGTTTAATGAGTCAAATTCCTTGTATGTGCAAAAATACCAGTGAACTGTTTTTATTATTTAGTGTGCAGCAGCTCTGTTTGTCTGTTTTTATGGTTGCATGCATGTATTATGCTGATATTTGTATCTGAAGAGCCAAAGGCAAATTCCACCTAAGTTGGACAATAAATAAATAAATAAATTCTTTTCTTTTCTAATATTTCTGGACGACATGTACAACTGATGCCTTAAACTGATGCCGAGGACGCGGGGCAGCCATCTCACGTCCCCTAAAATGTCGTTTTTACTCCTCTGTGCATGACTTCCTGTCAGGCTGCCATCTGTGATCAAAGTGTAGGTGGGTTTGGACTTGAAATTGAAAACAAATTTTATTATCAAGATGATTCTACAAAAGTTTAATTGAAGGTTAATAAATGTTCTTAAAAGAAGACTGCATTGATCTGGTGCAACTGCATTAAATTTGCATGAAACGTTGCAGGAAATAATGTTTCACAGCATCCTGCGTTCTTAAACTTCATATGAAATGTAAGAATGTCAGAGGGCTGGTGAAAGATGAAGTCAGACATGTTGGAATCAAACGTGTCAATAAGCCCAAATAAGTTAGAGAGGATTTGGTTAATTGGTTACTGTGATATTCTTCACTGTGCATCGCTCCACCCTGGTTATGTCAGAGCAGCAGTGAGGTTGTGAACTGACCGTGCAGCGATGTAGAGCATGTGGTTGATCCTCAGCATCCTCTGGAAGTCCAGACCCAGACGGACGGTGTCATTGTCGGACATCAGACCCTGGAAACTTGGGTAGAGGTAGGAGCCTGCAAGAGAGAGAAAAGAAGTCCAATTAAAACAAGACAGAGGAAACATTTAATAAACTAGGAAGAAACTTTGACTTAATGCCTTCTTTAAACATGTGAATCATAATTATCCTCACTGTTTTCAAAGCTGTAAAGGAAAGTCAGAGCTAAAAACCCTCAAATCAGAGATCATTTAAGTATTATCTCAAACTGTTAAACATCTAAGGCAGCTCTTGGCTCCTCATGTATCCACGATAATCAGCTCAAGCAGCTTAAAAAAGATTTAGACCGCTGACGATTACCAAACAAGGCAACAATTCTCCTCCTGCGCTGGTAAATGCGGAGCTTACCCTGCATGCTAATGTGCTCTTGTGGAGGTGGAAGAACGGCAAAAAAGAAGAATGAGCTTCTCAAGTTGCAAATTAGCCCGTGGTGTCACAGGAGTCAGATGGATTTACAAAATAAAGGAGAGCTGGTGAACATTTTTGAATGGATCAGTTTAGAGAAGGGAGGAAACTGATCAGGATGGAAAAGATCACACAACACTAAAAATAAGACATCTGTGAGGTCGTTTTTGTCTTCTTATCGTCATCATGATGGTGATTTAAGTCCTAAACCATCCTGAAGAACCAGCTTTACAAACGTCACAGGTTTAAAGAAGACAGGAATAGCTGTACATTAATATAAGACACAAAGAGAAGAAGGTGCACTGGTGAAAGGAAAGATGTGTGACAGCGAGACAGCAGGAAACACTGAGGTAAGATGAAGAGAAGGAGGAGGTGCAGAGTGGAAGAGTTATGTAATATCTGCCCTGTGCTGCAGTTTGATTCACTCCTCTCTTCTTCTACAGATTAATTTATCCGGCCTATTTCTGCTGCTCCTGCCTTCAGAGCTGCTTCATTCTTGGTGTCACAGATCAACAAGGAGCTCAACATCCCTCAGAGATGTTTGTCCATATCTCTGAAGGACGGACACGGTCAGCAACAATACTCAAGTAAGCTGTGGGGTTCGAATCATGTTCAGGTGGGACTAAAGGACCAAAAGTGTGCCAAGAAAACTGGACAAAATTGTTGGTACCCTTCCATTAAAGAAAGAAAACCCACAATGGTCACTGAAATAACTTGACAAAAGAAATAATAAATACAAATTTACTGAAAATTAACTAATGAAAATCAGACATTGCTTTTGAATTGTGGTTCAACAGAATAATTTAAAAAACAAACTAATGAAACTGGTCTGGACAAAAATGATGTTACCCCTAGAAAAGATAGAAAATGATTTGACCATAGGGACATGTTAAACTAAGGTGTGTCCTGTAATTAGCACCACAGGTGTCTTCAAGCTTGTAATCAGTCAGTCTGCCTATTTAAAGGCTGAAAAGTAGTCACTGTGCTGTTTGGTATGGTGGTGTGTACCACACTGAACATGGACCACAGAAAGCTAAGGAGAGAGTTGTCTCAGGAGATTAGAAAGAAAATTATGGACGAGCATGTTAAAGGTAAAGGCTACAAGACCATCTCCAAGCAGCTTGATGTTCCTGTGACTACAGCTGCACATATTATTCAGAAGTTTAAGGTCCACAGGACTGTAGCCAACCTCCCTGGACGAGGCTGCAAGAGGACAATTGATGACAAATTGAAGAGACGGATAATACGAATGGTAACCAAAGAGCCCAGAACAACTTCCAAAGAGATTAGAGGTGAACTCCAAGGTCAAGCTACATCAGTATCAGATCACACCATCCATCACTGTTTGAGCCAAAGTGGACTTAATGGAGGACACCACTGTTGAAAGAAATAAAAAACTGAGACTGGAATTTGTCAAAATGCATATTGACAAGCCACAAAGCTTCTGGGAGAATGTCCTTTGGACAGATGAGACAAAACTGGAGCTTTTTGGTAAGTCACATCAGCTCTATGTTCACAGACACAAAAATGAAGCATACAAAGAAAAGAGCACTGTACCTACTGTGAAACATGGAGGAGGCTCAGTTATGTTCTGGGGCTGCTTTGCTGCATCTGGCACAGGGTGTCTTGAATCTGTGCAGGGTACAATGAAATCTCAAGACTATCAAGGCATTCTGGAGCCAAATGTGCTGCCCAGTGTCAGAAAGCTTGGTCTCAGTCACAGGTCATGGGTCCTCTAACAGGATAATGACCCAAAACACACAGCTAAAAACAGCCAAGAATGGCTCAGAACAAAACATTGGACTATTCTGAAGTGTCCTTCTATGAGCCCTGATCTAAATCCTATTGAACATTTGTGGAAGGAGCTGAAACATGCAGTCTGGAGAAGACACCCTTCAAACCTGAGACAGCTGGAGCAGTTTGCTCATGAGGAGTGGGCCAAAATACCTGTGGACAGGTGCAGAAGTCTCACTGAGAGTTACAGAAATCACCTGATTGCAGTGATTGCCTCAAAAGGTTGTGCAACAAAATATCAAGTTAAAAGGTACCATCATTTTTGTCCAGACCAGTTTCATTATTTTGTTTTTTAAAATGATTCTGTTGAACCACAATTCAAAAGCAATACCTGCTTTTCAGTAGTTAATTGTCAGTAAATTTTTATTTATTATTTCTTTTGTCAAGTTATTTCAGTGACCATTGTGGGTTTTCTTTCTTTAATGGAAGGGTACCAACAATTTTGGCCACGTTTGTATGTCTATTACTCATCTATAAAAATGGAAAGAACGAGAAAATGCCTCTAAAACAAAAGCCAGCTCCTGTCTTTAAACAAAGGAGTCGGTTATTAAAAGCAACTTGTTTTCAAACATCACTTTTCTTCATCATCTTAAATCAAACTGTCATTTCAGTTAGCAGCCCCGCATAAGGTTTATTTGCTGAACAAACACTAAACATCACTGTTTTGCTTGGAAATAAAGAAGAAAAGCGGTTTAATACTGGAGCACTGTTAGCCACTTAGCATGTGGCTAACGTGGTGTCATTTATTTCACCTGGTGGACGAGAATACATGACAACTGAAGGCTGAATGGGTATAAAAACCCACCAATAAAGATTTCACACTCTTCAGTGCAGTCAGTTTGGTATCTGAACGACAAAATGGACATTTATCTGTAAGTAAATATGTCTTAAAACATGATGTGCTGTCAAGCTGTACTTAAAAGTAACTCTGACTTAGCTAAGTGGGGTGAAATTTTAATTTAAAGCGCAGGGGGGACATCCGGAGCTTTAAATAACATGAGGACAGCCAGGAAGAAGATGGTCATGCTTTGGAAACATTCAATCTTCATTTAAAAAAGATGCTTCAGGCAGAAATGAAATTGGCCCACTCAATCCTGACATCAGGCTGTCTCCACCATCACAGACTTCCCCTGCTGTTTCCTTTTTTAATTTTTCACTGGCATGGCTTCAGCTCAAGGCCGCGGCTCTCTGGATCTGTTAAGTACCGTGTTAAGTGCCCTCCAGTTTCCCATCTGACCTGTGCTGCTGCTGAATTAGCAATCCCCGCTAGAAATACGCCACAATCTGAAGCTAGTCTCTCTGAAGGGAGCCGAGCGCTCCCATAACCGCCGGTCTCCGATCGACTGTTTAAAGATTTAAGGGCCTAACGTCTGGCCGAGTGCTGGACCTCGCCGTGCAGCCTGGTGAGGAGACTCCCGCCGGCTCTTGGCCCATCCGGCTGCCCCCCCACCCAACTGGCAAATGAGGGTTTCTAATCAGTCTTTAGCAGCAGTTTGGGGGGCAAAGCTCAGGGCTAAATCCAAGAGAAGGTGATGGTGTCCAGGGCTATTTTAGGCCAAAGCCTCAGGACTGGACATTTTCACGCTGCTTTTAGACCTTCAGCTTCATCACAGACGGGAGGCCGTGCTCTCATTTTAAGACCTGCCTGTGTGAGCACAAGATTTATCACAGGTAAACACTCCTGACAGGTGTTTAACTTGACTTTTCAAATCCAAAAACACTTTGCAAATAGTTCTGAAACAACTGATTGGTTTGTCGATTAGCAAAATATTGTAAATGTTCAGAGAGTTACTGAACATTCATTATAACTCATTATAACAAAACTCCCTTTTTTTGTTTCCAGGATGGAAATACTTGAAACTGTCTCACTGTGTAAACATGTATGCTTCTATGCCACAGGTCCACATATCCCTAAATATATGTCCAACCCCAGTTCCAATGAAGTTGGGACATTTTGTGAAACCTAAAAAAAAAAAATACAATGACTTTCAAATCCTTTTCACCCTATATTTAATTGAATATACAGCGAAGACAAGAAGTTTAATGTTCAAACTTCTGCACATATTCACTCATTTCAAACTGATGCCAGCAACATGTTCCAAAAAAGCTGGGACAGGGTCACGTTTAGTCCAACAGCCTGATCTGAGGACACTGACTGTTGAAGCTTTATAGGTGAATTCTTCCACATTCGTGTTGATGTTCGACTTCAGTGTCTCAGCAGTTCGGGCTCTCTGTTGTTGTATTTTGTTCTTCATAAAGCTCCACACATGCTCAGTGGAGACAAGCCAGTCTAGAAACTACATTTCTTTACTATGAAGCCAAGCTGCTGTAACACATGCAGAATGTGGCTTGGTAAACATGCCCCTGTCCCAGCTTTTTTGGAACATGTTGCAGGCATCAAATTAAAGATGACAAAACATAAAACATACCAGTAAAACAAAGACATTAATCAGTTTGAACGTTAAATGTTTTGTCTTTGTGGTAAACTGTCAAAAATATCCAAAACACTTCTTCTAACCCTTAATGCCTGAAAACACAAATTAGAGCCAGAAAATTCTAATTTTTTGGAGCTGAAATGTTTATTTTACTTTCTACTGAAATCCTAAAAAATCAACATTTCCATAAAATTAAATATATATATTTACTGTATCTCATTTGATACATTAGGTGTTTTTGGCAAATGATAATCTTTTTGAGGACATTTTTATCATTTATCCGATTGTATTCAGATGTTTTTTTTTAGCAATTTATTAATCATATTGATTAGATAGAGGTATCATAAAAGTATGTATCAAATATGATACAAAAGGTGTTAAAGGGCAAATCCAAACGTCTTACTTTAAGGAATAAAAGGCAACAATTAGGCAATGTATTGCTTGTAATGAAAAGACAATATCTGCCAATGAAACAAGGAAAGTCTGACTCCGTGAGGGTCTTAAATGAAGGTTTAATATCTGCTCAAGTTAAATTTGTCTTGTCTTATTGGTAGATCATTTTATTTATTATTACAAGCAACTCAGGCCTTATTTTAAGTTTTTATATCCTCAAATAAGATCTAAATCCAGACATGTCAGGAAATTGTTGATTAGAAAAAGTCCAGTGAGATTTTTTTTGTCTTGAAATTGAACAAATGCTCTCACCTAGATCTGAGCTTTTTCAGTCTATTTAATTGAACATAGGTCAAAAAGGATTGGAAACTATTTACCTTTTACACAATGTCCCAAATTCAATGGAATTAGGGTTTGTACAACTTGTAAGACTACTTTGCAAAAACCAGGAGACACAAAGTCAACGCTGCCATGCTTGGTCAAGTTTCTTCTTGGTTTGGTGACTTTGGCATTTAAATACTTATTTGAAACCAGACAAAACAATATCAACTGATGCTGCAGAAGAGCAGAAATTCCACTTTATAGTGCAGCAAAAAAGCATTGTAGTTGATATAGCCTGGTAGCTTCACCTTGTTGCACACAGGACTTTATCTCCATGTCAGCGGCTGCAGAAGCGTCCCTCTAAAGCTGAGCTGGTCTGAAAAGAAAAGGAGCTGTGCCGACTTGTCTGCCCTCCTTCTAAAAGAAGACCTGTGGGATAATTTCATAGACTGCTCCCTGATGAAGAGCGAGGACTCATAATGGGTATCTCACAGCCACGTCCGGGACCTTTTGGCTCTCTGTCACCTGCTGGGACCACAGGTGACAAATGAGTCTCATTACACCTGGGAGCGAGCCCCACATATAGCACTATTAGCACGGCTATTTCTGCTAATGGTGGCGTTACTCTCTTCCAGATAGATCAATTACAGTGTGCGGGCCGCGGTCTGGGCCACCTCTTAAATCAATTATGGACCATTACATTTAGCAGCAGGACCTCTTCTGTGGACCTCGGCGCTGATTGGGTGCCGTGGATGGGTCCCCTGGGTGCTCTGATGAAGCAGAGACTGAAGAGTGTCATGTTGGAGTGTTTAAGATTCTCCTCAGTCAGTCTCAGCTGATGGGGGGGGTGTTAAGCTGCAGTCACTTCAAGTCTTTATCGACAGCCATTTTATGCATGTTTCCACCCATGGCAGGATCATCCACAGAAGGTCCTGATGAAGAAAGTGTTTTACAGCCCTGTGGACATGCAGGCTGCAGGGAGCAGAGTGAACTACGCCAACGTCTCATTCATGACTAAAACTGAACTGTTAAATTACCCGTTCACTGGAGGCATGGGCGTCGTTATTCAGCATGTTCAGGCTCAACTCTGCAGAGCCTCGTGGTGTGGGGTGGGAGGGGGTGCTTCATTTGTCACAAAGGACTGAGTGAGAGCTGCCTGACCTGTTTTCATGTGGGAGGCTGAAATTTTGATCATAGCTTTAACTAAATCAGCCGTCGGATTCCCCTTAATATTTGCTAAGCATTGACTCCAATCCGCTTTATGAATAAACCATATTTTTAAAAAACAATGAAGTATACCAGAGTGCTGCACAGTGACTATATAATAGACTAGAAAAGCACTCGGTGTGCTCAGACCTCCGCCGAGATACAATCCTGGATCACCACTCGCTCCGATATGACAGTCGAGTCTCTGCTCACGTCTGTCCATGTGGAGAAGTCCTCCGCTCGCTTGCAAAGGAAGCTGGGTAATGTAGTGACATAGGCTTGAAAAACATTGATGTGAATTTGCAAATAAACTACAATTCCCATAATGACATAAAGGGGATGAACTCCTCAGAGCACCTGAGGAGAAATGAATGGGATTTGCCATTATAAACTTCATTGTTTTTTTGTGACGTCAGTCTGGATCGGATCCAGATGAAATTGACTGTGATGATAAAGTTATATTAAATATATCATCCTGTAAAGTTTGAAGTGAATCCATCAAGTGATGTCATGGCTTCTTCCTTGGACCAAACCACACCTCTGGTAAAAATTTCATGTAAATCCATTCAGTAATTTTTGAGTTATCCTGCTAACAGACAAACAAACAGACAAGACCCTGGGGAAAACATAACCTCCTTGGCAGAGGTAAAAATGCATCACAGATACACCATCATGGTAGATTAAAGTGCTCACACGGTGAAAATCTGAACATCCTTTCATAAGTTAGCTTCTCCCATAATAGAGGCATGACACAGAAGCTGTGAAGTCATGAAGAAATGATGGAATAATTGAGCAGAACATGAAGAAATTGCTCCAACAGCCACTGATGAGTCTACAGATGAAGGCATGAAGTTAAACACGTCTATATTTGCTCTTCAGTTTTAGATGTTTGACGTCCTTTAAGCTTTTATTTTGAAGGGTCGAATCATGAAGAAGCTCATTTCCAGTATTGACTCAGGGTCGAGCCGACCACACAACTCTCATATCGCATGTCGAGAATTTTTTTGTTTTTTTGTTTTTTTTTGTTTTGAAAGCAGAAAATTTACATGAATCACAAACAAACGAACAAACAAACAAACAGACAAACAAACAAACACACTGACAGACCCTGGCAAAAACATAACCTCCTTGGCAGAGGTAATAAAATAAAAAAGTTAAATAATACAAAACTAATAAAAAAAAGTTTGTTAGAATCATAAAAGCGTGAAAACATAAAGACAATTAGTACATATAAAGCCAAAATGAAGTCATAGTGAAATAATAAAGAAGTACAAAGAAAAGCATGTTATACTCATAAAAGTATAAAAACACATACAAATCACAAGAGAATTAGCAAGAATAAAATCCAAATTCAGTAAAAGAGAGTTTCAGGACAGGATTTAACAGAAGCTAAGGTGGTGGACGTTGGTTCCATAATTCAGGGGTCACAATAGTGAGTTCTTACCCCCCGTTTCACACTGGAGACACTTTGTTCACGTGCACACGCCACCACAGCTTTCACACCAGGCGTGTGGACTTCCTGCGGCCTCAGAGCATCACCTGCTGTCTCTGCGTCATCTCTGCATCTATATCACCCCAATAATGAGCCTCTACTGAAAGTTCAGGGAGAACCAGAATAAAGGAACCTGATTCATGAAGAACTGACCAGGAACCTGCAGAATGAAAGCACTCTGATGAAGAAAGAGTTTTCTTTGGAAAGAAAGAAAGAAGCAGCTCCACAGACCTCAGAGATCTCGACTCAGATGGGTCAGGGTGTTCTGTAAGTCAGTGACCGTGGAGCTCTTGATGCTGCCTTGTCTTTGCAGGTTGAATGTTTAATCTGGGTTGTACTTACTGACTGATCGAATGTACACTCTGGAGCTCTCCTGTACTGTTTCTTGCTTGTAATGTTCAAAAATCCAGACTACAGAGAAGCTCTAACGCTTTACTGTCTCAAAATGATTTTATGCTTTCAAAAAAAAAGAAAAAATCTCGACATGCGAGATGAGAGTTGTGTGGTCGGCTCAACCCAGAATCAATACTGGAAATGAGCTTTTTCATGATTCGACCCTTCGAAATAAAAACTTAAAGGACGTCAAACATCTAAAACTGAAGAGCAAATATAGCCGTGTTTAACTTCATGCCTTCATCTGTAGACTCATCAGTGGCTGTTGGAGCGATTTCTTCATGTTCTGATCAATTATTCCATCATTTCTTCATGACTTCACAGCTTCTGTGTCATGCCTTTACTATGGAAGAAGCTAACTTATGAAAGGATATTCATATTTCCACCATGCGATCACTTTAATCTACCGTGACGGCGTATCTGTGATGCATTTATGATTATGGATTGGAGCTGTTCCCCCTCAGAACTCTTACTCAGTAACTTCTACAGCACGTTACCGATCTGGTCTGACTGCCTCTCTCCCAGCAAACAAAGCTCAGAGCTGAAGAGGAGAACAAACCTCTCTGCAAACATGCCTCCCCTGTGGGAGCTACAGCGCTTTGGTGACCCTCGCCTCACTTTAACATCCTGCTCCTGAAACAAGGATCACCATGGAAACACAACAGAACCGCAGAACTCACTCTCTCTGCCCACGATGCTGATTGGTTCAAGGTCCTGGGGGAACGGCGTGGCTCCCGAGGACAGCCGAGGTAAGAAGGCGGCTAAGGCGAGGGCCAGGACGGCCGGCAGGGCGGGCGGAGGCGAGCCGGGCGTCAGCCTCATTTTGGTGGAAGAAGAGACCTCAGCAGAAACACATGGTCCACGGTGGACTCACCTCCACCTGCAGAGAGATGGACAGGAGTGGGTCAGGATGGTCCACATCTCGGATAACCCCAAGTCCAATGACGTAGGGACATTGTGTAAACAAATAAAAACAGAGCACAATGATATGCCATTTTTCATATCTTTATTCAGCTGAATACACCACAAAGACAGGCTTTTTAATGATCAAAATGAACATGTTTTTTATGTAAATATTCACTCATTTCCAAAAAAGCTGGGACAGGGGCAACAACAGACTGAGAAAGTTGAGAAATGTTCAAAAAACACTTGTTTGGATCATCCCACCAGTGAACAGGTTTGTTGGAAACAAGTGTTGTGATTTGGTTAAAAAGGAGAATTGAATTGAATTGAATTAAACCTTATCTATTTCCGATATATTCAAAGAGAGCCAAAAAAAAAAAAAAAAAAAACAGGAATAGAGGAAAAAATACAGTGTAGTCGTTACATACAATATTTTCGAAAAACAGTGGGAGGAAGTAAAACTCATCAAGTCCCACCCCTTCTCCATCAGTTAATTAAACACAAATGCTTCCTCAGTTTACCAAAGAAAGAGCTTCCACGCAATAATTTAGTGATTTAACAAAACAAAAAAACTATCAGGCATCAGGAAAGGTTTCGTCAGAAGCAGGCGGCCTGTTGAGGAGGGGACAATCATTCAGGGCTGAGTGCTGAAACATGAGCCTGTGATTTTGGCGTGGATGAGGAGTGGGCCAGCTGCTTTTCAGAGAACTGAAGCACAGCCTGACCTTTATTTTTTATTTTACCATCACTGGTGTGGAGCCCAAAGTGCTTCCACGGTGTGGCTTTCCCTGTCGTCTCTTATCGAGGTGCACCTCCTGTTGGTGATGTGCGGCAGAGCTGCATATCTTACATTTGAATGTATGTTGACAGTTTGAGAACAGATTTTTACCCAACAGCTCCAATGGATATTCAAAGATCTCAAATAAAGTGACATCCCCACAGAAGAGTTGGGCGATCTTTAAGGTCGTGACGCACACCAAAAGACTGGCAGGTGTCAGACACAGTCTCAGGGGCAGAGGTGAGGCTCGTGCAGGGCTGAGTCTGTTTAAATGAGATTTATTTTATTTCTCTGTCCAGTAGTGATGCACAGATCGTGAAAATCAGGGCCGATGGCGTACTTCTTTGATCAAAAACCTCTCACAATGCCACATCACGAGTTTTACTGCCCTAAATAAAGAATCTCTAAATCAGCAGTTATGTTATGTGATAGCATTTAATTGATATGATACAACAAATAAACACCTGAATACTGATACTGGTTCACCCCACATGTATTTGCTGTTGTTTGTAAAAAGGGCCCATATCTTTTATTTCTTTGGCTTTAACACATGAGTGTTGTGTGGTCTCTGTTTGTTTTATTGTATTTATTTCATTTATTATCATGCACCACTTTGTGTTTTTAATATTGTGCTATATAAACACAGTGGATTGGGTTGATATCAGCTGATACTGAGGTTAAACTGATGCCTACAGTATGTTATTCAAGGCCTGGGGGTTGGGAATGGTTCTGATTGGACAGGAGGCGGACGTGACGTAATGATGTATTTACGTCTACCAGAAGAAAACAAACTCCAGTTCAGCGTCTCCAGCGTCTCTGTCTGGGAAACCTCATCCAACTTGGTCGCTACAACTTTAAAAAGGTCTGCATTTTAATGCTTACGTCCATTCACTCTTCCATTATTTCCAAATCTTCTAAGACTCTAATTAAATAAATTATCACAGCTTGAGTCCAACGCGTGCTTCAGGCGACCGTCCTGTTCCCGTCAGCGCGACAGGACAAGGGAACGAGCACGCACAGAACGATTGGAATTAATTTAAAGCTGAACGTATCCATGATCGAGGAATTATTTAATTTGGATTTAAAATCAGAATAAACCAGCCACCTACATCGGAATTAGGTTTAATTCGGAATGATCATTTTCATTCGGAATTAGGTGTTTACATGGTCATTTTTAAACTTTTTGAAGAGGATTTCAGTTTTATTCTGAGTTAAAGGGGAATTAAAGCTCTCATGTAAACGTGATAGTTGTGTAGAAATAAAGAAGTCATTGTTGCGTCAGCCTCTGACCTTCAGCTCTTCGCTCTGTGACGTGTCCTCGCTGAGCTGGTGACTCCACGGCCCCTCATGCAGCGATTTAAAGCTGCTTTTTAAACACACAGAGGTGAGTAATGTCATCGCCGGTGGAGCGATAAGGGGAAGGTTTAACTGTGCTAAGTCACCTGTGAAAGACATCACCTGGATATAAACGAGACAGCCGTCCCCACTGTCATGGCCCCCGGGGCTCACCTCCACCTCCATCTCTGACGATGACTTCACACTTTCCCAGAAACCCTGATGCTTCTCTGAGCCGCTCGTTACAGCTGAGGTGTGCAGGGACGGAGAACCTCATACCTGGCACACCTTTTCCTATCACCTCCGGGCAGCGTTAATGTTGACAGCACTTTTTAATTTTGTTTAAGTTTAAGTATTTTGCCCAAAATATCTTTTAGTTTCAGTTAAAATTAAGTCATCTGAATTGTTTTAATTTAAGTCTAGTTTTAGTCGATGAAATCTGCTGTAAATGTAGTCGACTAAAATATGAAGTGTAAAGGGTAAGGCATTTTTTATGTTTCCTTGAATTTCTGAAGTCATGTTTTACACTTGGATCAAATCAAACATCTAATAACCCTTTATTGAATGCTAGTAAAGTCTGAATGTATAAATGAACAGAAACAAATTGAACTTTTGTGTGAAATGCAGTCACCTTTATTTAGGCTACCTGGCAGAGCATCTCAGTTACAATACCAGAACTGACAACAAACAGTGAACCTGCTCTACATGAATATATCAATTCATAAAGAGAGGAGCTCTGATTGGATCGCTCCACAACTTATCCCACCACCACCAAGCTAAGGCAGCTGTGATTGGATGTCCCTCTGAACTCATCCAACCTTTATGAATGATGAAAATGTCAGTTAATTTAGTTTGAGTTTTTGTCCATGTGCACTTGTTTTTATTAGTTACTGTCTAGTTTTCATCAGGGGAAAAAAGGTTGTTGACAAAAACTATGACGAAAATAATTAGTCAACAAAATTAAACCTGCTCCATTGAGCAAACTGAAATCAAACGTGTATTTGTTGTGCACACCTGTGGCTGAACACACGCTCAGACAGCAGCGAGCAGGTAAACAGGATGTGATTCATTCATAATAAAGGAGAGTGTTTGTTTTGTGTGATTACAGGAGCTACAAAGTCGACAGAGATGTTTTCTTTTTGTGAAGAAAATTCAAAGACAAAGACGTCAGAATATAACAAACTGTTTGCCAAGCGATGTCGAGGAAATGCAGAAACTGTGAACCTTAACGACAGGCTGAGGAGAAAGAGACCACCACCTCCTCAAGCTGCATGTCAAGGGTCAAAGGTCAAAGGTTTCAGAGCAGAGTTGGTTATAAAGTCCTGAGCACAGCTTTCATTATGTAAATGTTTATTACTGAGCGTCTAATTAGCAGCTCTGGTGGCAGAAAAAGCTGAGACTGTGCAGAAATGTTAATCTCCACATCTGCTTCACATCAGAGGGACGAGGGGTGACAGATGGACGGCGGAGGGATTTGTCAAAACAAACTCCAAACTGTGACGACCCCGCGCCGCCGCGTCCTCCACGGGGGTCCTAAAACTGTACAGAGTTTATGTTCTGTGTCGCAGGGGCTGCACGGCTTTAAGTGAGAGCAGAAAATAAAGTCAACAGGGGCGCGACCCATCATCAATACTGATAACAGCCCCTCATCAGGATGCAGCGGAGAGAGCGGCGTTAAAGGGGTGAGGTCAGGTGGTGATCGAGGCGCCATAAATCGAGGGGAGTGGGCGGGTGGCTGCTCATGTTTACTCTGAGAGTTACAACAGCTTGCGCGGCCAGCTTGAGGCGATGTATGAGGACAGAGCACCTGATGGATTAGCCTTGTACCGCACGATGAGGATGCTGTTTATCTGCCGGAGAGGACGGCCGTTTAGACAAACAGATCCAGTCGGGGTTTGATGCACCAGACAAAGCCAAAAAATCTCCACAAGAGTCTGGAAATAACAATGATGAAAGTTTTAATGACCCACAGAGCAGCTGTTAACAGCACGCCCTCTAAAAGTCCATGATTGGTTGATCCTCTAGAGTAAAACTGGACTGAGCCATGTTTCATCTCCTTTAACACCACAAGCCTGAAGGGTCTTCTCCTCCGCTCAGGATCAGCTCCACGTTACTCGTTTGCTTTGGTTTGCCTTCAGGGATCGAACCTCATACCTGGCACACTTTTTCCTATCACCTCCAGAGCAGTGTTAATGTTGACAGCACTTTTTAATTTTGTTTAAGTTTTAGTACTTTGCCCAAAATATCTTTTAAATGTAGTCAAAATTAAGACATCTGAATTGCTTTAATTTTAGTCTAGTTTTAGTTGATGAAATCTGCTGTAAATTTAGTCGACTAAAATATGAAGTGTAAAGGGTAAGGCGTTTTTGATGTTTCCTTGAATTTCTGAAGTCATGTTTTACACTTGGATAAAATCAAACATCTAATAACCCTTTATTGAATGCTAGTAAAGTCTGAATGTATAAATGAACAGAAACAAATTGAACTTTTGTGTGAAATGCAGTCACCTTTATTTAGGCTACCTGGCAGAGCATCTCAGTTACAATACCAGAACTGACAACAAACAGTGAACCTGCTCTACATGAATATATCAATTCATAAAGAGAGGAGCTCTGATTGGATCGCTCCACAACTTATCCCACCACCACCAAGCTAAGGCAGCTGTGATTGGATATATTCCTAACTTGTCCCTACTTTCTACATGACCAAATTAGGTCTGATTGGATTAAGTCTCTGTCAAACATTTTAGTCTAGTTTTTATTTGTTGATGAAAATATCAGTTAATTTAGTTTGAGTTTTTGTCCATGTGCACTTGCTAAAATGATCATGATAGCTCCTGCGTGAAAGACTTTGGGTTCAGATAAGAGCAAAAACTACATGACAAAGCATTTCCTCCACACGGCATTGATTTGATGATATGCTCCGTGTTTAGTGGTTTCAAACTTTCATCCACTTAAAATCATATCTCGACACTTGCAGGCATGGCATTTTGCTTACTTCCCATCACTCCAAGACAGTATCAGTCTTTTATTATTAGCAAAACAAGAACATTTTAATGAAAACTCTTGATGCAGTTTAATAATTAATTTTTTTTTTATTTTTTTTTTTAGCTATTTTAGCCATTCTATAACCCTGGGAAAACACAAAACAGCTGTTTTTATTCAAGTTTTTAGACTGTAATTAAAATTCTTTTTCTTGTCATTACATTTGAACACATCATGATGACATTTTATTTATTAAGCTGTTATTTTTCAGAGCTGTCATTAAACACACCATAATGTCTGCTCCTTAAGTGTCACTAGCTTGTTAAGTTTGTCTCTAATTGTCGTCCTGACAATTCAACAAGGACTAAAAAGGAATTACAATCTTTTATCAACAGCGACTCAGGCAGAAAAGCAGCAGCAGATAGAAAAGAGGTAAAAATAAATGAAGGCTCTTCATACTCAATACCAAACATACTCATATTAATATTTTATTGAGAGTTGTTGCAGGTCTACAACTTTCAGAGAAATAAACCAAACTGCTGTCTGCTTCTTCTCAAGTGAAACATGTGGGACTTCATTTTGTTTTAAGGAAACTCATCCATAAAATTTATTTTTTAATGTTCTAAGTTATTTTAAACCAACAATATGTGATTTTTCCACCTTAATATAATATTTCTAGAGTCATTGCGGTGGTACATCACCTCTGTCATGGTCTGAGGAGGTCTGTATCGCCTGCACTGGCACTAAGTAACTTCGATGTGGATGGTAGGAACACTTCCACATTAAAAAACTACAAATTTTTACTGCCTTGACTGCTTTACGGCATACGTCACTTCCCCCTCCTTCCCGATTTGTTTAAAAAAACGGAAGTCCAGGTGAAAGTTAAACGCAGAGTTGTCATCATGGCAGAAGCAGCGAAAAACCTGAAGAAAAGAAAAGTTTTATCAGAGGAGACGACAAAAAGAAAGCTGGAGAGTAACAAGCCAAATGCCCAGACAGGGATAAACACTGGCCCGGCGTTCACTTGCTGGCGTGAGCTGAAAGACGAGCAGGGATGTCCGACCGATGCTGAGTTGGCCCTGTTATTCTTGGACTTGTAAGTACATGATGATTTATTCGAAAAGAAACATGATCAGACTGTACCTTATCAGTCCACATGGTTTATTTGTCTCTCGGGACGTCCGACCGGCTCGCTTCTCCTCCCTCTGTATGTCAACAAACGCATTTTGGTGTGTGGCGCTCTGTTTTACGACCCTGCAGTTACACTCAACGACCATAGAGGCCCCTAGAGAGCTGAAAGCCGGAATCTTTCATAGTGCGGCTTTAAAACCTTTAAAACACTAAAACACTGAAATAGGAAGTCTGCAAAGTGATTTGCTTTTGTCCAATCGTATCACCCATTACTTATTTGGATAAAATCCAAATGCTGCTGATGGATGCTGGTTGAATCTGTGATTGGCTAGCAAACAGTCTGAGTTAAAACCAAATTCCCTTGTAGGTCAAACATTATTTTTTGCTAAATTGATAAATAAAAAGAGCTGCATATTTGGAGGTTGTTAGTAAACGGTTTAATCTGACAGGAAGGTGCATCCTTTAGGAAGAGCCACGTACTAAATCTCAACATAAACACGGACAAACACGTGCAGACAGCCTCAGAGAGAGGGCGGGCATCATACATTCATCAAGCTGAAAGCAGAGTGTGATGAAGACGACGCCTCAGTGATAGACCCTCTGCAGCCTCCTAAAGCTTCTCCAGCATCTCGAGGAGGCTTTTAGCAAACACAGCTGGTTCAGGATACGAGGAGATGTTTGGCTCTGCCTTCAGGCCTTAAGGATTGCTTTCACATCGTGGTAACACTCACAGACTGTGTCAGAGAGCTGTGCAGTAAACAGAGCGAGACAGTCATGGCTGTAATAAACAAAAACATCCTCCTTCATTTGGCCCTCAGCTGCGGCAGAACTGGTTTGTCAGGTCCTTGATGGCTCCAGGACTCTTCCCTCAGGGTGTCTGCTCCTGATGGGAGTCGGCCAAATGAGAGTAAAGGTCGACGATGTCAGAACAAACGAGTTAACCCTCAGACTGTGTTTACAGAAGTGTTCTGTCACGCCTTCGTCCTCCTCTGTCATCTACCACAGGCTGTGATGACACGATGTCCTGTTTGATGAAGGGCCGGGACACGTTTAGGTTACTTCACATATGATATTTAATTATCAGTTAAACTGGGACACGACGGGGGAGATCTCACTTTTAAAGAGGGTTTGCTGTTAAAGCAGCTGAACAGCTCTGCCCCTGAGAGGGGGTGGCTGGTAATGGATGTTAGCCAAAAACAAACTCAAACCTACCTCTTTAGACGGCTTTAGCCTGAATTTAATGTACCCATCTTAATCTGTTTGAGTAATCTAATTCTGTTTTCACTTCAGAGTTATCTTTAGTAGTTTATCCTCTTGTTTAATCGTTTTTCCCCAAGTTCTCCTTAAGTGTTTTTTCCCCTGTTTGAACATATTGTTGTTACCTTTTACTGTTTTTATTCCTATTACAGCACCCTTTTATTATTTGTTTATTTTTCACTTTATTTCAATTTATTATATTCTATTTGATGATGTTTTTAATTTCACACTTTAACCTTCAGTGTTTAGTCACTTTAAACCTTTAACATGGTTTCCTTGGTGTGTACAAAAAAATGCTCCTTTTCTTCTTCTTCTGTCTTTATTTACGATGCATTTTGCTGACACTGTATGTGGATTGGGTGGATTAGGGGGTTGGGCGGACTGGGTTTGGGTCAAACTTTGTTATTTTCTTTTAATTTATCTGTGAGTAAACATTTGAGTAAATGAGTAAATATTTGCAAAAACAATAAAGTTTATCAGTTTGAACTATAAATATCTTCTTTGTGTTGGTTTTAGTTCAATAAATGCCAAAAAGGATTTAAATCATTGTATTCTGTTTCTTTTACATGACGTCCCAACTTCATTGAAATCGAGTTTCCAGTAGAACAGCAGATATTTAATAAAACCAACATCAACATTCAGAGTTTCCAGTGTATCTCCTGGGTCATCTGCTCCTTGCACGCTCATGGAGCTGATGTTTGGCAGCGCTGTAAACATCCACAGACGTATCCCTGCAGAATGGGCTCTCTTGATCCAAGCTAACACAAACTCTAACCCTCCCCCGCATCCCATCTAATGTTTGGCCCCTGTGTCCCAGGGACTGGACCAGAGGACTCAGATCATTCTGGTCTTAATGAACTGGACTTGTCGAGGCTTCTGGGAGACGGCCTCTGAGGGAGAGGATGATTTCTACACAGAAGTCTGGAGCCTCAAGGCTTTTGATTGTCTTAATGAAGAAAGGCATCTACAAGGTCAAGGTCAAACTCTACCATGCAAAGACAAAGACAAATATCAACAACACCCAGAAACACCGCTGGCTTCTCTGGGCCGAGCTCATCTGAGATGGACTGAGGCAAAGTGGAAAAGTCTGCTGTGGTCTGAGTCCACATTTCAGACTGTTTTTGGACATCATGGATGTGGTGTCCTCTGGGCTAAAGAGGAAAAGGACCATCCAGACTGTTATCAGAGCAAAGGTCAAAAGACAGCATCTGTGATGGTATGGGGGGGGTGTTAGTGCCCATGGCATGGGTAACCTGCACATCTGTGAAGGCTCCATTAATGCTGAAGGTACATACAGGTTTAGGAGCAACATGCTGCCGTCCATGTTTTTCAGGGACGTCCCTGCTTATTTCAGAGACATGAAGACACATTCTGCTGGAGTTACAACAGCAGGGACTAGACTGACCTGCTGCAGTCCACACCTGTCTAACCCTAACCCTAACCCACTGAACAGGTGAGGAGCATCATGAAGACAAACAACGGAGACCTGGACTGCTGTGAAAGACTTCAAAGCTCCAACATTTAGTGTCCTCAGGTCACTCACTGAGTGTTGGTAAAACTGAACGTGCCCCTGTCCCAGTTGTTTTGGGACATGTTGCGGGCATCAAATTCAAAATGAGTGAATAATGGCAAAAACAAGTTTATCAGTTTGAACTTTAAATATCTCGTCTCTGTAGGTTGAAAAGGATTTGAAATCATTGTATTGTGTTTTTATTAACACAATGTCCCAACTTCATTGGTATTATGGATTTAACTGACTCAGATTCTGCTCTCTTCTAAACAGACTTTAACACTTCATTAACGGTTTAGCCCTCAGGACTCACTCTGAAGTTTGGGAGGATGATATGAGTGGATGATGAGGATGATGCTCCTGCTGCAACATCTTTCTTTTTTCCAACATAATGATGAAAGTCAGGCTTTGGCTTATTAGTTCAACCTGATGCTTGGTCTGATGACCTCTGAACTCTTCCTCTACACCATGTTAATTAGGATGCATCATTAGGCCAACCATGTTTGATTTCTGGGTGATGTTCAGGTCAAACAGCCGGCAGCTCCCACCTCAGTCTCCACTCTCACCCGTGATGTGAAGACAATCTAATATTTGCTTTTGCAGAGGCTCCAGCTTCCCCAGAGTGACCTGCCCAATACATTTTTGTTCTCAAAACAACCTCGTGGGAATCTTAATGTGATGGAGGAAAAACAACCCATGATATGGACGAGGCCCGGTGAGACAAACTGTTCATTGTTGAGGCCTGAAACATATTGTGTCTCCGCGAGCTCCTTCAGGAGGGTTCATCAGACCACCGGTCTGCAGTCCCATGACAGATATCACACAGCCCATCAGCAGCTCAGGCTGTTTTTCTCTGTACAGTCTCATCCCTGCACCCCCGCTCTAAGCAAACAAACAAAACTCACCAGGAATAAAAATCCTGTCTCCACAGAGGACACTCCATCTTACCCTGCGTTCACTCCTAAAGCCACCTGAGCATCCTCGGCGTCCTCAGCGTCCAGCTGCCATTCATTTTCAACGATCGCTGGCGTTGATGGGTGATAGGGGCAACGGTGACAGCGAGTGGAGTGATGTGAGCTACTCGAGCAACCTCAAGTGGCGCAATGCAAGCGACGAATTGAAGTTGAAAACTTCTCAGCTTTTGCAAATGAGCAGCAGCGACAGCCAATTGCAGCTGATCTGGATTCTCATGTGGGAGAGAAAACAATGGAGGAAAAACCCAGAGTTTATGATGGAGCTTTGTTCATCTATAGAGAGAATAAGAAAAGTTTGATGTTTATAAAATGATTTCTGGCATCATGGAGAAACCTGATAAATTATAGGATATATTTAGATTAGATTAGATTAGACAGAACTTTATTAATCCCTTGGGAAGACTCCTTCAGGGAAATAATGATTCCAGTAGCACTGAATAGTAGTAAACGTCCGTAAAAGTAGATGAAAAAAAATAAAGCAGGATATCAAAATTAAAATAAGTAAAAACAACTAGCATATGAAAAAAAAAAAAATAATAATACACACACTCATATTAGGGATGCACGATATTATCAGTTTGATATCGATATTGGCCGATATCAGCCTAATATTGAAATTTCTGCAGGGATTTACAGCCCAAACATCGGCCACACATATTAGCAAATTACACAAATGTCCAATATTGATGCACTTTCTCATTACTGCCAGAGAACAGTTAAAAATCAAGGGTTTCATTTTTGCAAGAGCTACTGTAATTTCTCTATTATAAAATGCCCTTGATTATTCACAATTTTTGCCTGGAAAAACACTGGACTCCAACGTAACACGCACCCAAATTTTGCCCAAACCTCACTCTCTCAGACAACTCAGAATGACCTTTATTCAAAGTTTTAATCAATGAAATTTCGGTATTTTCACAATAAATACCGTACATGATTTTCTCCTCAAATGGATGCGGAAACACCTTTTGCTTCACACATGTGCAATTACGCAATTTCTGCCCGAGCATGCTCAGTCACAGTGTACCGACCAATCAGAGAGCAGCTATCAACATGCCGATGTCTTCGACGAATCACAGCGCAGCTATTTAGCGTCCCCTTGCTCACAAGATGGCAGCGCCCTGTGTGTTTGCATGTCTTTTGGCAGAGAAAGAGAATATTTAGGCATTTTGTGTCAGATGTGTTGCAATCACAATGTTGGCGAGATGAAATATAGGAAGTATTTTGCTTGTGCTTGTGTATAATACACACCCGAAAATTAGACCTTATTTAAGAGCAAAAAAATACGTGTTATAGTTGAAAAATTAATAACTGTTTCACATCTGTTCCTCGCAAAAATATACTGTAACACTGAAAGAAACAAGTCCATTTTTATTAATTACAGAGCTTGTGCTCTTGAGCAGAAATATCGGTATCTGTGATAATGAGTTATAAAATATCGGCATATTGGATATCGGTAAAAATCCAATATGGTATATCCCTAATGTATATTCATGTACATATATACACATAAATATATATATATATATATATATATATGTGTATATATATATATATATATATATATATATATATATATATATATATATATGTATATATATATATATACATATATACACATAAATATATATATATATATATATATATATATATATATATATATATATATATATATATATATATATATATAAGCCAGAAAGGGAGAATGACAGTATAAGTTCATCCAGAGCACAGCTGATCCTGGTTGACACACCTGGACCCCTTCGGTGGCTCACATCGTGTCACCTGCCTGTGAGGTCTGTGCGGCGCGCTGCTGTGAACGCAGGGTTACTCCATCTGACTTCTGCTCTGAACCTGCAGAAGAGTCCAGACTTAAATGATGAGAATTGAGAAGTGCCATTAAGCTGGACTTCAGCTGGAGACTACTGAGCGATCAGATCCTCGGCTGTCTTCGCTGTCAGCTCGGTTCTCCTCGGTGACACCAGTCCCCCAAAGATCTGCCATGAAGGCTCTGGCGTAAACGCCGCTCTAATCCGTGGGGACTCTTCAACCAGAGCAGAGAAGACCGGTCTGTCATGGGGGTGACAGCAGACGGCCTCTGAAACAGAACATCACGTCACTTGTCTGAGCTCATCGGTGCTGAGGTTAAAGTGGCACCCTCCTGGGAACACGCTGAGTGGCGTTGATCGCGGTGAGGGTCCCAACCCGCTGCGACAGACACAGATCAGGCAGGGGGCTGTCTTGACCTCTCGCTGCCAGCGCTCAACGTGGAGACAATGGGAATGAGAAGACATTATTCTGACACCAGGCTGTTGACATGCTAATCCACGATGCAGACCCACAGGGACCATGATGATTGAGTCTTGGTCAACTGGAGGAAGCTGGAGATCACCTCTCTCTTTAAAAATGTCTCCAGAGACTTCTCTATATACTGTTTTGCACCTGCAGAGCTTTTGAAGAATCCAAGATCCACAGCTCATTCTTCTGTTTCTACTCAAAAGATGTCACAAGGCAACATAACGTAGCTCTATCACCTCAAATTAGGCGTTCACACTGGGATGGAGATCACACTGAGGTGTGCTGAGACCTGTTTCTACATCTTTCAGAACTAGAAAAGCTGCTGTAATTGATTAATTAGCTACCGCTTGTTCAAGCTATCTATCATCCATAAATGTTCACAGCAAAGGCTACATGCTATCCGTTCACTCAGTGCATTCTCCATTGCCCCCATTTAGGCTGAAAGATTTATCATTTTGGGATCAAAATCGCAATTTCAGACAACGCAATCATGTGATTGCCTCAGCTGCAGTTTTTTGCAGCACTCCAGACTGACTCAGGATCTGTCGAGTCAACTATTTTACACATACTGTTTTACAAATTTGCAGACAATTTGCATTATAGAATGGTTGCAAATAAACAGTTTACTCACAACTGTGAATTGGTTCTCTTTGTTCACTTAAAAGAGCCGTTCAAAAGAGTCGACTCGTTCACGAACGTCACATCTCCACCATGGGAGTGCTGGTGAACAGGTCAACAACACAAAGCCTCTGTTTAGGAGTTGGAGTATCCCTTAAATAATGAGAACAGATTATATAATGTGTTATGTGCGTTTGATCATTGATTTCCTTACTGTTGTCTACTGTAAAGGTAGTGAAGCTTGATTTGAAGAAAATGGAGAAACAAATTGAAACTGCGATATCTGCCAGAAAAATCACAATCAGATCTTTTCCTAAAATCGTTCAGCCCTGCCCCATCTTCTGTTAATGCTAAAGAGTATTGTCCAATCCATCCTGATGTATTACTCCGCTGGTTTCCACACCATGCTGTCGGTCTCCAACAAAATCACACACATAGCCTCAAAAATAATCCACACCCCCACACCCAAAATCTCAGAATTCAATGAAAGAGTAACAGCCTTCCTCGGCAGAACAATCGCCATGGACACAGAGCACACCCTCAATACCCACTTTAGACTTCTGCCCTCAGGTCGCAGGTACAGCAGTGAGATGGAGAAGGACACGCTTTAACAAAAGCTTTGGACCATCTGCCATCTCCATCCTCAACAAAACAACCCACTGGCTAGTGTGTTTCTCATTAGATGTAAATTTCTCAGATGCGTAGAATGTGTGTTCTCTGTTTCCTAAATGTATGTCTATTCTCATTTGACAGCCTGTGAAAACAACTTTCTCACCTGAACAAATAAAGTTATCTCTCTCTCTCTCTCTAACAGCAGGATATATAAACCAATGCAGAGGCCACACCATGAGTGATATCACCAAACAACTGCTGTAACAGCATTTGAGACTGAATCAGCCCTGCAAAATACAAACACGCAGCCACAAGGCAGATATGGTGATATATTGCTGTGCCAGTTTTTATTGCACAGGCTTTGTTAGGAGCGGGACAAAATCATGATATGATGGATATGTCATCATCCTGGAGCATGCATCAATCATCAGTACACCAGCTCTATCTTTTTCTTATTTAAAAAATGTCACTTCTACCAGACTGATCTCTTAATTTAGCTCACAGTATTTCTTGACTCCTTGTTTCAGCACCTAAAAGTTAAATAAGTAAGACGCAGCAGACGTTTACGAGCTAAGAAAGCAGAGGATGGAGGGTATGCAGACGACAGTTTCATGGCTCCCTGAAACCACCAGAGTTGCTCTCATTTATGAACCCCAAAGACGTTAGAAAGTCTAGTGCTGCTACAGAAGCAAAGATGGAGGGTGACCTCTGCTCAACAGGAAGTTAGACTCACTGTAAAAGGGACTGACTCCTCCGACTGCTGGATACTGTAAAGAGTGGGAAATGAATCGCTCTTCAGACTGAATCAGAGGCTCAGTCATTGCCTTATGCATGTTTCCCACTGGGAGCATTTATTCAGGTGTATTTGCAGCACAGCTTTGGCGGGTGCAGCCACAGCTTTCACACCAGGCGAGTCTCCCTGCTGTCACAGCTCTATCTCTACATCACCCCAGCAATGAGCTCTTATTGAAGGTTTTGGAAGAACCACAATAAATGTCCAAAAAATGAGCCTGATTCGTGAATAACTGACCTGAAACCTGCAGAATGAAAACATTAGGATGGACAAGGAGAGTTTCTCCACTGAAGTTTTAACTCTAAGAGGCGCAGACAGGAGGAGGAACTGGACTTTTTTTTTTACTGCTGTGGACACACATACCTGCTGCATTAACGTAAATATGGCTCTATATTCATTGTTTTCTGTCTGTTTTTGGCCAAGAAACATGTGGATAGTGGAAAAAAGGTAAGCCTCATATCCTCGAGAACTTCTGTGCTGCAGACGCTCGTACTTGCAGTCTGAAAGCTCAGACTTCACATCTTCGCAGAAATGAAAACAGAAATACTTCCAGTGTAAAACGGCTCCTACTGACGAGAATTAGATGACTCAGCTGTACCAAAGAACAGTCAAACCCCTCCTGGGTGCCATGTGGAGGAAAGTTATACATTACTTTACAAAAAACATCAATACATGCTCCAATGTACCAGGAGGAGGGCTTCAGTGAGGCCTGTGCATGCCCAGGTGTGCACAGGTGTGCATCATTCACTGAGGAGTGCCATCTCCTTTAAGGCTTGTGCATGAATGTCAAGACTCAAAAAAACAAGGTCCAATTAAAAATCTCCAAATGATCCTTTACATGGACTTACTGAGACTACAGCTGAGTGAGGAGGGGCAGGGGGGCAGAGATACTCGAGTATTTGAGTAACACTGTTGTTCTGTCCAGAGAGCTGGAAAGAAAAAGGTTTACACTGTACAAATGTTGTTGTGAATTTTACAGTAACTTACTGGCAACAAGATGCCAGTAAGTTACTGTAAATGTCTTAACAGTAGCATTACTCTATTTTAATTTTCAGCATTATAACTGTATTTGCTATATTTTCTTACTACTGTACTTTTATTAAAGGTATCATTACTGTCTTTCAATTTACAGAATAATTACTGTATTTTCAAAAACAGCATCCTCACTGTTTTTTTTTGTTTACAGTATCTTTTCCATATATTATATTACAACTTTTGAATAAATTTTAAATTACAGTGAACTTGCTGTATTGTATTTTATATTACTATATTTTAACTATTTTTCTGATCATTTATTAGAAATACATACTTTTGTAAAAGACAAAACAAAAAAACAAAACAAAACAAAAAAACACTAACATCAACATTTTATCCAATAAAATACATTTCCTCAAAGTAATCCTGCAATCGGTCAGTTTTCTTGGCAAAATCGTAAAGTTCTCTTGATCCATTGCCCTCCTCGGTAATTAATTGTACAGACATTTTAGGCAACTGTCGATATTGTGGTAAAATACCACTAAGTTTACAAAATCAGTTACAGTGTAGTGTTCAGTGAATGTGTAGTTTAGTCATTAAACTGTCCTCTTCAGCTCTAAAATATGAGACATTTGTTTATTGAAAGACTTATCAGCCAGTCTTGACATCAGTGTGGACGTCCCACCCTGTCCTCCATGCCCATGATGCATGTAAACATCACCGTGTCATGAAAACACGTGTATGGTCCAGCTCTTGTCTCAGACACTGATAACAGGCTCACACCTTCATCCTGGAGAGTGAGCACAAAGCTCTGCCTCCAGACAGGCCTCCTCTGAGGACTCTTTTCTCTACAGACGGCGTGTTGGACAGACTTCACAGAGAAGGATTCAGACTGCGAGACGTTCCCCTGATCGATCTGTAAACCGCTGCAGGCGTCGTCCATCGTCTTCATGTCTTTCTCCAATGGGCTTGAAAACAAACCCAGAGGGCGATCAGAGAGAGAAGGAATAGGAACATCTTCAGAGAGAATCCTGAGGCCCACGTTCATAATTTAGATTATTTTGGACTTCTTCAATCTTCTCCTGTTTTTATGGCATTTTCAAACAGGTCCTCAAAAGTCCACTTAAATATGGACCAGCATGCCTCCCTATTCTCTCCATCTCTTCTTTAAAAGTGAACGCTAACCAGTTCCCCTCAATCTCCCTGTCATCAATAATTCAGAGTGTTATTGAGAAGCACTACCTGAACCCTGTATTGACAGAAATCCAAGCACTGTCATTCCCTCAAGGGCGTCATAATTGGATACCCCCCGAGGCTGCCGCTGCGGATTCAGAGCACGAGGGCCGAGCAGCCTCTGTTGTTTTCTCCGTTGTTTGTGTCCATTTTTACCGCTCTATTTCAGGGACTCCGGCCCGACCCGAAGAACGTCAACTTATTGATTCAGGACGGTCCCTCGGGGACGTTTAGAGAGGCGTAAGAAAATGTGGAGTATCTGAACTTTGAGGAGCCGTGCAGATGCAGGCGTAAGGAGATATTAGCCAGGATGATGGCAGTAAATAATAAAGTGAGAACAGGTGCTTCCCTCCAGCAGTTTTACAGTAAAATCAATGCCCCCCCCCTTGTTAGAGGGTTTATATCTACATGCAGCTCCTGGAAATATGACCCCGGCTGTGCTCCATTGTCCGCTGTAATGCTAAAACAAAGCAGGAAAGAGCTCGAGTAATCTCCTGTCCCAAAGCATTTGAGGCTACATTGTTCAGCCTGATGCTGCCACGATTCACACAGAGCTGCTGACCCGTGCAAGGACATGAGAAGAGGCACGAGCTAACAGGAGGGAACAGAAAACCAGGAGACCGGGCACAGCAAAAATACACTGTGAAATACAGAAACTAGACAGGGAGGGGAGGAAGGTGACAAAGACGAGCTTTGAGTCACAAACAGGAGAGAGACGAGTGCCATTAAGGCTTCAGGAGGCATCCAAGAAGACAGGGAAAGGTTTTGGTGATCAAGTTTATCAACGAGAAAGAGGCAAGAACCAAGTGGTTGGTTTTAAAGAAGCCCAACTCGGGTTCATTTTTAGGGTCCTTGCCCCTTGTGTCTGGTGCATTTCTTTCTTTCTCATTATTATTCCACCACATCTTTAAACCTTTGGCTTCCTGAACACGTTCAAAAACTCACCAAAATTGGCACACACCCCAGATCTGGAGAAATATTGGACAAAATTAAAATAAATACATAAATAAATAAACAAAATAATGAGCTCTCTAGCACCCCCTAGGCACAGCAAAACGGCCCTCACTGCCAATAGGACTGTTCTAGAGAGTTCAAACCAATGCCAAATCGTATGTCTCATCAAGACCCACAAATCACGTGCAGATACCCCAGACCTATCTCAAACAGGAAGGAATTTGGATTTCAAAATAAGAGCTCACCATAATATCCCCCAATTTGCACCTTAATTTGACACCCTTAACACACTCACAGCCTTGCCAAAGTTGACACACATGCCAGATGGGTGCAAAATTTCATTACAAAAAGAAGAAAAAATAAACATTACAAAATGTGCACACAAAAAAAGCGCACAAAAACAGCCGTCGTGGCTAGTAGGAATGTTGTAGAGATCGAACCAACGGCGATTTGTTCATCTCATCGAGACCCACAAATCACGACACCCCTTTCCTTTTGTTTTTTTGACCTTTTTTTGACCTTTGACAACAAAAGGAGAAAATGTACGGAGTAAAAATCTGTTGTTTGTTTTTGGACAGCTTGTGGTCATGTAATACCTACAACTATTACTCAGACCCCATGTGGCTTCAGGACTGGTGATAGGGATAACTAATAATACTTTAACTGGACCAAAATCTTTCATTATAACCGTTTTTTGTTGTTGTTGTTTTTGTATTTTTTAAATTGCTATTACTGTTTTCTTAAATCTGGCCCCTTGAACATATGCAGAAAAAAACAGGCCCTTGTACAAATGTAGTTCAATTCAATTCACTGGGCGGCCGTAGCTCAGTCCGTAAGGACTTGGTCTGGGGACCAAAAGATGGCCGGGATTAATAAAGTATGTCCTCTTCTTCAATTCAATTTTATTTGCATGGAGCATCTCATACAAGTGTAAGTTCAATGTGCTGCACAGAAGATAAAGTCAGGCACAGCAAAGAAAAACATAAAACAAACTAGAAAAGCACTCAGAGGGCGCAGACCTCCGCCAAGCAGCTTCAGTCCACCCCGAACACACATGCATACATGTATTAGACAGATACATGAATGCACATGTCTGTATTCCCTGTTTTGGAAATTCCCCAGTCTACGGTTACCATGACAACACAGCACTTTCTGTCCCTTGAAGTTTCACACAAAGGTGTTCTGGTCTTTGATTGGCCCGTTGATGTTGAATTCTGGAAATGCACCCTCACCATTTCTGTGGAAATTGTCTAGTTACCTCGGCAATGTTAAGAATCCTTTAAAGAGGTCCTGGATCCGGATGGTGATCCAGACCAGTCTCAAAATCTAATCATTTCTTCCTTATCCCATTCCACACATTTCCTAAAAATTTCATCCAAATCTGTCCATAACTTTTCAAGTTATCTTGAACACAGACAGATCCTGCTCACCGATCCAAGTCTTTATCGATTCTCTTATTGATTCCTGCAGATTTTCCGTGTGGGCAAATGTTGGCCTGTAGATTTTCAGTGGCATCAATGTCAAACACTCATGTCACAGCAAAGATAACTGCTTCTGCAAGGTGCTGGTGTTTCCACTCACTTAAGGTTGTGCAGTAGGCGCCTTTTAAATAAAAAAAATAAGCCACAGTTCTGACCGCTTCTGAACCCTGTCAAAAAGACTCAAGATATCAATACTTTGATGGAGCTGTTAACGATTCTCAACTAGAATTGGTTTTTGATTCCCATCCCTATTCTTTATTATCATTTATGTCCTCTGCCAATGAGGGAAGTGGAAGGAACTGATGAGCAGGGAAATGATTCTTGACTCCCATCCCTAGTAACAGACTAATCTGAGGTTTGTTTTGTTATGAATGAGGACGACCTGAACATGTCACTCTTTGCACTATAATGTCATTTTTACTGACAAACAGAAAGGCCTCTTTGCAGCTCGCCTCTCTGCTGAGGACCTCCGCTCTGAAGCCTTGGCGGCGTGTTTCTGTCCGATCGCTCGGTGACGGCAGAGCGAGACTTCGACTTCCCGTTAACGAGCTGCCTCTTTGATCTCATCTCCCCCAGTGGCACCAATTAGACGGCTGCACCGTTTGCATGTCAAACTCTTTGAAAGACACCCTGCATGAATTATCAGTCTACGGGAACTTTATTCCCCGTCCACACAGAGGATTAGCATCGGCCTGTCCCTCAGTGTGGTACCTGGACTCCAGCAGTGAGGGAGGCTCATTTACTTCATGATGATGCAGCATGAGGCCTCCTGTTTTCCTGTTAGTCCGACTAAAGAGGAGGTTTCAGACTCAAGTGTGCCAAAATTCTGCTTTCAACTTGAAATCTGTGACGTGGAGGAGAGTGGCTGAGGACTGATCAAAGGGAGATAAATGGCTGCCAAGAATATTCCTCTTCTTTTATCCCTCGTTAGCAGAGGCAATCACGCAGCCGTCACCCACAAAGATCCGTCACCGTCACATTATCCCAACACGATTACAGGGAGGACAGATACCGGGGGAACGGAGGGCTGACGCACATTTGGTGGATTTCAGTTAGAAAGGAACAAAAGCAGCGAGGCCTTCTTTTAAAAATGAGCGATTCTCCGGATCCGAGCGCTCGGTGCTGATGAAGGGAAATATAAATCAGGGGTAAGAGTGAGGCGGCTCGGCGAGAGTGCCTCACAGAGATAATGGCATCATCAGGCCTGCGTGCTTCGCCGTTCCTGCGAAGATTAAACACTTCATCATTGTCTCTGGGACAAACAGTCCACGCACGGGAAGCTTGCATCCAATTCTGAGATGCCTTTCAAGCTCGTCCCGACATCCACGCATCAGCTTCATCACGCCGGGAGTCTAAAGAGGAGGGATGAAAGAGACGGCGTCTTATCAGGAGGAGCTACCCTTCAGGGCGGCAGCTGACCTCGCTGTTATTACGGCTGTCTCACACTGATGATATCACTGCAACACATGCTGTGGGCCCCCGGCTTTTAAGCTCTCTTTATCTCCTTATGGTTCCTGAAGTCAGGTAAAGGCTGAGCGCCGTCTTCACAGACTGAACACACAGGGCGCGTGTCGGCTGCAGTGCACGTCAGCTCAGGACGGCACGCCTGTAAAGTAACAATCCAGCATTTTTTTTGTTTTCATGTCTTACCTCACTGCCGAGGCCTCACTCAGTTATTTTGACTGTGCTGCAGTAACAAGAAAGAGATAGACAAAGGTCACCCACCGTTAGTTAGCTTAGCTCAAACACTGGGAGTATATGGGTAGTGTTAGCCTGCCTCTGCCAACAGTCATCAGATAAACTCATTAGCAACTCTAAACAGTCCTGTGTGCTTGTTGTGACTCATTTTATGTTACGTTATCTTTTATTATCTCCTTATTGCAGTCTTCTACTCCTAAACAGAGGCTTTTTTATTGACCTACTTCTGTAGTGGTTTTCGGGAGAGATGTGACGTTCACGAGCGAGTCGAGTCTATTGAACAGCTCTTTTACGTGAACGATGAGAACGATTCGCAGTTCAGTGCAAATTGCCTGCAAATGTATGTTTATTGAATAATATATTTAAGCTTCATTTGTTTTGTCATTCTTACCAAACAGTATTTTATTGATCATGATCTTTTTTCTTTTTTTAAAATTGTATTATTTCTTATATTGTTTTATGTTTTGACTTTTATCTCCAGTGTTTTCTCATTTTGAACTCCTGATGGCACTTCCACAGTTCCTTGCTCACACACACAGTTCTGTTAAATCAAGGTCTTTCTTTTATTATTTGGGTTTGTTTGTTCTTATTGTTCTCTGTTTCTGTAAAGCACTTTGTGCTACATTTGTGGTATGAAAAGTTCTATACAAATAAACTTTGACTGATTGAGTGTTGATGCCTTGCGAAACATTATAAATCCACTCTGACTGAGGATGGGCAGGGCAGAAAAGAGTCCTGAGCAAAGTTAGGATCACTGTGTTTGTTCTGATCCGTTTTTCCACTTTTTTCCTTTGGCTGCATGTATCTGGACTCAAACCCCCTCGGCTGGCGCTCCTTTAAGTAATTTTGATGCTGCACAATGTCCATGTGTGTTCTACTGATCAGGAATAATCATATCTATATTGATTTACACACAAGCATCAAAATAACTTAACAAGGTCAAACTGACTCACAGGGTCTCTTTGAAGAGATGCATTCAAAGCCCTCCAGGAAGCAGGTCTTTACATCGTCGATGAACTGTCTTCATCATCTCTGGACCGTAGGCCTCTGAGATGCAGACAGAACCACTCAGGAACCGTTCAGTCCAATGAGGGGAGATTCCTGGAAGCGTTAGTGAAAGGGCCCGTCCACAGAGGTGCAGAGCCCCCCCTGGCTTCGTTAAAGACCTGCAGTGTGCGGTGGATCGTGGGAGGAGGAGCGTAAGAGCAGAGAAATGGGACATGAGGAGTCACTGCGGGGAAGACGGCAGATCTTAGTGAAGAGAGCGAGGACGGACGGCGTCTCACGGCTCACTGGACTGGAATCAAACCCACAGTCAGATTCAGGCTGGCAGCTTCTGCCTCCACGGCACTCAGCTTCACAGGCGGCACCGAATTCTTAACAGTGTTGATGCGTCTTAATGATGATTCAGAGCAGAGTAATCAGAGCATATGACAGTCACAGCACGAGGAGACTGAAGCTACCAGGCTCATCGCTGAAGCTCCACTGCTGCAGGATCACCGAGCGATGGCCACACGGCTCAGTCTGAACAGGGGAGCTGGTTTTAGGGCTGTCACCTTATACTCCGATATCTGCTCAAGCTTGGGGGTCAAAATCTGGACTCAAACTCTGAAGCTAAATGTGGAATAAAACACACAGTTCTGCAGGGCCTGGAGCAGGGCCCGGCTCAGGACTCAAACAGGAATAATCTGTGAAATACTGTGAAGAAGAAACTCCAAAACACAAAGTCAAATAAATGATATTTGTCCCTAAACAGAGAAAACAACCAGGCAGATGACCTGAGCTCTGCAGAAGAGCCTCCACTAAAGAAGTCCAGACCAGGTCCAGACTCAGAGACCACAGAGGGGTCGTCCCAAACAGAGCTGGGTCCCACAGGAGGACAGACTCTGTCCCACTGAGACACCAACAGGTGGAGACGGAGCTCCACCTCCTCACGTCCTCACATGAATGTAAGGCTGACAGAGGAATACTATCCCACAACAACAATCCAGCTCAGAGAGTTTGAGGATGATCCACAATAACTGGGACTGATGCAGACCTGTGAGATCAGGGAGGACCAAAACACCGGTGTGGGGACCTGAGGACAACCAGACAAACCTGAACACACAATTATTTAACTTTTATTTTTATTGGATTTTTTCTCCATTTCTTCATTTTTATTGTTACAGTTTATTATTACCACTTAAATATATTATTTTATTTTATTTTTTCATTTGTACGTTTTTTTCTTATGTTTCTTTTTTGTACCCTGCAGCTGCTGTAAATCTGGAATTTCCCCCTGTGGGACTAATAAAGGAATTATTACTTAAGATAAGATTACTTATCTCATCTTATCTTATGTCTCTTCTTTTTGATTTTTTCAATCTATTATTATTATTATTATTATTATTATTATTATTATTATTATTATTTTTGTTGTTGTCAGGTTAATTATGATTATAATTATTGTAATGATTATTGTTTTATTTATTAATATTAGTAATAGTATTATAATTATTAGAACTATTAGTAGTACTATGAGGATCATATTTACTACCATCATAATTACTGTTATTATTATTATATTGTTATTACTAGTAGTAGTATTATGACTTTACATTTTATTAATATTATTATTATTATTAGTAGTAGTAGTAGCAGTGGTAGTAGTGTATGTACAGAAGAGGATTAGGGTCACTGTAAAAATAAAAAGTGAGTTCTGACTTTAAACTCAGAACTCACTTTTTATTTTTAGAGTGGCCCTAATCCTCTTCTGTATACATGTATTTATAATTTGAATTATTTTTGTCATGAAATGTTTTTGCAAAAATGCCCCTTTTTCATGCCAATAATGCTTATTTAAATTTGAAAAAATAATTTTGAAAATTTTAATTGCATGGATCCAGCCACTCTGCAACGTTAACAGCTGTAAATGGAAAAAATTTCATTTAAATTGTGCTTGTCTGTATATTAGCCCCTTACTGGACCCTCCTGGGTTCACCACTGTGATGTGATGTCATCTAAAAACAGGCTGAAGAAATTTCCCGATTCCTGTCTGCAAAGCTAATTTACGTTTTGTGTGCATCGAGCTTAAGACAGAAACTTGAGTTTTCTTTTCTTTAAATGATCACTGGCAGCACATCCCCTCAGCCTCACTGAGGTGTCTCCAGGACAGAGGTCCACGTCTCTACCTGAGCCTGAGCCCATTATCTCAGTTTGGATAATGCAGCCTTTCCACTGCTTAAGGGGGATAAGCTCTTATCTGCGTCTAAATCCTCTGCAGTCATTAGAGGCAGCTCACAAGTCCGTCTAATTAGAGCTTAATCATGGTTCCCTGGGTCCACCATGAAGGTCACACAGAGGACGCAGAGGACGTCCACACCAGACCAGTGAAGGTTTACAGAGTTTAGTGACGCGTGTGAATGTTTCCTGAAATAAGTTCAGAAATTTCTCCAGATGATCAAATCACATCAGTGACGCCACAGATCTGTAATCCAGAGAGAAACAGTCACGTAACACTTCTCTTGGTTATCATGGCCCCCAAATACAAAATAAAATATAAACGCACAATTAAAGAAGCTTTTGTTGTTGCAGCTTTTACATCTGTTGTTGTTTTGTGTTATTAATTTGTTGCTGCTTTTATTTGTTGTTCTTCCTGTTATGTCACGAACAGTGTTTAACTTTTTATTTAATGTCTTTAGTTTGTTGTTATGCTATTGAATTATTTTTTATCGTCACATTATTTTTTGTGATATTTATATGAAGACTGGCTTCTGCCTGCTTTGTTGTAAACTGCCTTGAGATTTTTTATTTTTTTTTAAATAGTTTTTTTGTTTGTGGCTGTTGTGTTTTTGTTGTCCTTTTTCACTTTTTTTCCTATTTATTTGTGCATTCATAATTCTTGGACATATTTTTTAATTTGTTGTTGCACTGTTTTCTATCATTCATATATAAATATTTTAAAAATGTTTTTAGCTGGTTAGTATTCATGCTTGAGAATTGTCATTTTTTTTATCTGCTGCTGTGTATTTGTTTTTATTGTATTTATTTTAACTTTATTTGGTCTAAGGTCTTTGTTTTCATTTGTTTATGTGTATTTCAATTTGTTATAATACTTAATATATATCGCTGCATTTTGTTGTATTTGTGTTTTTCAGTTTTCTTCTTTTTTATACTTTTTATGAACTGCTGTGTTTTGAATTTCTGCATCTGTAACATTTATTGCTCTACTTTTTTTTGGTGTTTTATTTTTATTGTACAACTTTTTGAACTATTTTATCTGTTCTAGTGCCTTTGTCATTGCAGTTTTATTTTCATTTCTCTTTTTACTTTTTTCCTGTTTATTTATTGGCAAGTCTTTTTGAATTTTGTGTTTTCTTGACTATTTCAACTTATTTTCACTTGTGGCCTTGATATTTTAATTTCTTGTAAATTAATTTGATTTAATGTGTTTTGCCAGTTTTTGTTTTTTCTTAGCTGTTTTTTTATTTGTTACACTCTTCATTCATTTATGTATTTAAAATTGTTCTACTTCTTGCGGTTTAATATTTTGTTGTGCATTTTTGAATACTTGTTGGTATTTAATTAGTTGTTTTATATATTTCTTTCCCTGTCATTTCATTTCTGATAGCTCTCTGTACTTCTTGACCCTTGTGTTCATTTCTTTGTTTTTTATTTGTCTGTTGGTGAGTCTATTTGTTGTTTTTATTTCACTGTTGTGTTTTCTTATCTGTTTCTACTTGTTTTTACTTGTTGTAGTGATTATGTATTTGTTGTAAATCAATCTCGTTTGTTGTTTTTGGCCCACTGGGGCCACCATCCTTCAGACAAAGCCCTGCCTCTCTTCACCTGTAACAGCAGCGAGGGGATAAACAGGGACACCTCCAGTGGAGCTGGTGGAGGTGGTGGAGCTGGTGGTGTCGTTAAGTGTGAGTGTGTGATAAATGCACTCTGCTTGTTGGATTTGAGATCCTCATTAGTCCTTGTTCAGGAGCAGACCTGAGGCCATTACTCTCGTGGCCGCTCTGACAGAAGCTGAATGTGTCTGAGAGAGCCGGAGCTTCTTCAGGAGGTTCGTTTTCAGAGATCATCGACTCCCCGAGGACTCAAAGGTCTACAGGACTCACAGACGCTTGTTGGATAAAGACTTAGGATGTCAAATTACTGTGGATAGAAGCCCAGTGGACCTCAGCCTTTCTGATACCACGGCCTGGGACATTCAAGAGGACTCAAACTGTTTTAATCAGATGATTCAAAATGACATTTTATATGTATATTCATATATCTGTCTGAACGTGAGGGTAAATCCATATTTGATGAGTGCATTAGGGCGGCAGTAGCAATGAGCTGTCTGATCCAAAAGAGGGCGCTCCCAGGTGGAAGGCCAGGTAAACCTAATCTGAGCTGACAACTAAACACCTGAGGAGTGCCACAAGGAAGCACTTTTGGCTCCACGCCACTGATGGCAAAATGTGACAGCAAAGACCTGGCTGTGTGTCGATTATGTGCAAAGCAGCTGGCCTAGTCCTTATCCATGACAAATCAGTGAGTCCATTTGTCGGCCTCAGGCAACAGCGTCCTCACCAAAGTCACAAAAAAGGCAATCATGGACAAGACTGCAGAATTCAAATGCATGTGGACCACCGGTGTGGCCTAAAATGAATGCCAAAATGATCTGATGGAAACGTCTGGATCAAATATCTTTGAATATTAGCATGCATGTCTGAAAATCTTTGAATTTTGAATTAATATCCCCACAGTCGTGGCTACATTAACCCTTATATACTGCTATAGCAAACGTGTGTAGCTGTAGGTGCATTTAATGAGATAATTTGGCTGTGACTGTTCCCTAGTCATGAAAATGGGAAAGAAAGTTTGGTTTTAAATGAAAACAGGAAAACAAAGGCAACAAAATTCATTCATTTAATTTAAGTCTTATAATGTGGTTGTAATGGAAGTCTGTGGTAAAAATGTTGTAGTTAACATTCCAGATGTTATATGATATAAAAAAAAATAATAACGCAACAAAATCTAACTTATTATTCAGCTGGGTCAGCTGGTGATACTAATAATTATCAAATCTGTATATGATCAAAACTGGCATTAAAGGATTAACTTTTAATTGTGATTAGTTAAGTCATAATATTAATTAAACAAGAGTAAAAGAAATGGGGAAAAATATTTGACACAATTTAATTGCAGTTTTAAGTAAAGAAAAATAGCTCTTGTCTTTAACTTTTCCTTGGCTGGGCATAAAGGTTAACTTATGAAATCATCACATCCACTAAATTTTAGAAATCTCTCCATGACTTTCCAATGACAGGGAAAATCTTGAGCATGAGGAGTCTTCTGCATTTGTCTTTGCTCCTCCCTGAGTGGATATCAAACCTCCTCCTGACATGAATCTTTATTTGCTTGCTCTGGGCTCTGAAGTGCTCGTTCCTAATTTGATCGTAGAGTTAGAGCAGCGTGATCTGATCAAAAGTCCTGCCTCATGCTGAAGTGGCCACTTTATTAGTGTCAAGTGTTTTTACTTTTATGGGCACAACAAACCAATTTTCTGACCAAAAATGAACACAGTTTTATTTTCTCCAAACTGGCAGCCTCAGCTGAACTCCATCGCCTCGGACTCAGTGGGTTTGTGGGTAACAGCAGCGATGCAAGGACAAAGCCTGCAGCACTTAGACGGCTTCAGCTGTAATTTCTGCTCCACCTGTGTCTTAGGCTGACTCGGTGAGGCTGGGATCTTCAGCTGAGACAAAGCCAGAGGCTGAAAGCATCCAGGATCTAACAGCAAAGTCACGTCAGATCCTCAAAACCTTCCTGAGCGATGAAGGTGATGAGAGACGAGGCGGCTGCCCGTCCTGTCCTGCCCGTCGTCTGGACGTCTGGACCGATCGATACCCCGAGCCCAGCCTGTGCCGGGGCTCCTGTTACTGCCCCCGTCCCCGGGGTGGCCCCAGACTGTTCCTGCAGACAGGCCCGTGCTGCCGGCTCCTATCAGTGACAGAGCTTATCTCAGAACAACACAGGAAATGTGATGCCACGTGGGGCCGGCGCTGACACTTTAATTTGTCGCAGCTGATGGGGTTTGTCAAAGTGCTCCTGGAGTTCATCAGACGTGTGGCGTTGGCGTGTTTGCTCTTCGGCGACAGTGACCTTCAGACTGAATCCCTGCACAGCCTCCATTCTCTGAGGAGCAGGTATCATAATGTGCAAGCTGCAGATCAGATGAAGGCTGATGTAGTCTTCTCTCAACGACCAGGACAACCATACCTTAGGTTTAACAGGTGCAGTGTTGGGGAAGTTACTTTAAAAAGGTAGTACTTCCTCGTTACTCATTACTTCTTCAAAATGTAAAAAAAGCAGGTACTTCTTTGTTCTTTATTTTACAAAATCATGTCATGGACTGTGTGGAACGAGAGCTCCTGTCCAGTGTTTCCAGATTTTTCTTCTAAAATAAGCAACCAGATCGATAGAAACAAGCTCAAAACAAGCAACCTCCAGCTATTTCTTTTTCTAATGTAATATGTTCCGTTTTTTTTAAAAGAGAAATCTACATAAAGTGTTTTTTAATTTTCATCTGCATTATATTTCAATTTCACAGTGCCAAGCAAAAAGAAGCCCAACGTTACTTATAATAAGTGGACCTGGCAACTATGACTCTGGCGCATGCTCCATGTGCGTGAGTGTGTTTGGGGGCAGGCGCAATAACCAGGAAACGAGGAGGTGGACAGACTACCTACCGCACTCGTGTTTTGCTTTCTTGTTGGGAGCTGGGAGATAAAAATCAGGGGGATTCACACAGACAGAACAGCCCCAAAAAACAACTGCACAATAAGAAACAAGCCCAAAAAACTACAACCCATGGCCGCCACTAACAAGATTTGCAAGTCTTTAGAGAAAAACAGCATCGATGCCAGATCTGTCCGTGTGAAAAGTAACGTCTTGCCGAATTAAAAAAGGAACTATGTTTTGTCACCATGTTTTCAGTTTGTAGCGCATTACACTACTTTTTACCTGAAGAGTCGTTAAGTTACTAAAACACGTTTCACTCAACACTGAACAGATGTGAGCTGGGTGCAGGAAACAAAAATCTGCACAAAGACCAAGACACACCGAGAAGGAGGTCCAAGCCTTTAAGGTCCAAGTCCTGAAAAATCAGTGTTCTTTGTTTTTAATGTTGTTGAAGATCATGACACCTTCTACTAAACTCTCAGTTCACATAAATGCTCTGTCCTTCTTTACATAAAATTCCCCTTGAAATGCTCTGCTTTTACTTCCTGGGGTTTATGATGTCATAGCTATACAGCCTCTACCCATCATGTGGAGATCAGAGTGTTTCCAAAGGGGAGGGATAAAGAGCTGCAGCTGATCCTCCACAGAGACCACATTTTCATATTTTCATTCAACTTAAATCAAATCCTTGCCTTACAGACACTTAAGAGACCCCTTTAATAAATTCCAACAGCCCAGAGAGATGTTAATGTTTCCTTAAAGATCTTATTGTTTTATTATTGTTACTGTGATTTGCTTATAAAAGTGACAAATGGTTACTTGAAATCTTTTATTCCAGGTATAACCTTTGGGCACATCATACATTAGAAATAGGTCTTGATATTAGATAAGGATGGGTAACAAAAATCAATTCCAGTTAAGATACTGTTAATAGATATTATTAGTCTTTTTGCTTAAGAATTCCCTTGTCAAATCTTTCCACTTTTTTCAGCATGCTTTGCAAATCAAGGATGTGATGCTCTTTTCAGAGGCAGTCAGCAGAAATGATAACGAAGCAGTCATGACTCAGAATCAGAATCAGAATCAGAAATACGTTATTAATCTCCAAGGAAAATTCTGTTGTTTCAGTTGCTCTTATACACAGCATAGCAGTCGGGAATATCAGAGGAAGACATTAGATAGATAGGAGCATTAATTTAACTAAAATAAAAAATAAAATAAAATACAATAGAATAAAATAAATACAACTAAAAATGAAAATAGATGAAATGAGGATGAAAATTAAGTAAGCCTGTTCCAACATGCAGAGCCTTTAAACAATATTGACTTCCTTATGAAGGAACATAAGTAAAAATTAAGTAGAAATGAGACTTCGAATGAGGTCGGGAATGCACAGTATTAACAATTAACAATTTTATAAACAATTTAATAAAGGAAGACAATTATGGCTTGATTTCTGACAAGACGTCTACGGCACAAAGTCTAGTGGGTGGAAATACCATCAACAGGAATCAATAAGTGAATCGTTAAAGAATCAGAGCAAGAAACAGAATCTACATTGGTACTGGTATCAATAAAATCTTGTCAGTATCCATCCCTAGTATCAGCTATAGAGTTAGCCAAAATGAAGTTTATTAATGTAGCTTGCAGACGTGTTTTTAAGAGGCATACAAACCATATTTGCACGGTGAGGTTTTGGCTAAATTTGGTCAAAAGAAAATGTTGAGCTAAAGAGTTTAAACAGGCCATGCAGAACCAAGTCAACCTCAGTTGGGCAATGTTTGTTACGTACATCCTTAATATTAGGCAAGCTTTGATATGTCTGACATTTGTTACGACATCTTTGTAAGAGTCGACCTCCACTTCCCATAGCTCAAAGGACATCAGTGGACCTCCGGCAGAGCAGTGGCGTCCAATAAATGTCCAGATCGTGGTTCTGGCTTAGTAAACCCATCCTGCAGAGCGTTTGAGATCGTAACACATCGTACCCTGAACTAAGATGAACTTACACCAACTTTGCACGGTTATTTGCGGACTTTCACTGGCGATAGTGATCAATACTGGCATTGGACAATTTGAACCTTTCGACATTGAATTGAATATTTATTTAAGTATAAGCATGCATTGATCTCTTATGATCTCTTATGATTTAAAAAAAAAAAAGGAACAATACAGGTGTTCTTCTCAAACGTTCAGTACTGCCTACAGTGCACACTCTACATAAAGACGGGTGGACCTGGAGAAGATCAAGTCTGAGCCTCAGAAGATGGAGGACCTGGACAGTATGAGCTGCAGGTCCTGCAGGGTGAAGAGCAGAACGTTGGCCAAAGTTTAAAATCCGTCTATAATGAGAGAGCAGGCCGACGAGAAACACAGAACAATTGACCCTGTAATGAACTTTCACCAAAACTTTGATGATCTCTCAACATCTTGCTATAGATCGATGTGTGAATGCAGTTTCATCCAACTCAGATATAAATCAGACTGTTTTAAGGCATAAAACTGACGTCAGTGAGCCCTCGGTCTGAGAGTCCAGAGGGTGAGACTGACTTTGTGTTTTAACTCTGAACTTTTCCTCTGACTTCTGAGTTTGACTCAGACACAAGAAGAAAACTGCTGCTGCCTCTAACTGAGGAATTTCTCCATTGATGCACTTTAATCTGAGCGAGTTCATCTTCTTGCTTCTGTCTCGGTGATTTGATGATGCAGACGTCGTCTTTCTGTGCTTAAGCCCTCCGGCCATATGCTCCGGCCGCCCAGGCTGTGACACAACAGGCTTTTAATCATCAGTCTCAGTGACGCTGCAGATTCTGTCCTTAAAAACACAAAGACGTCAGACTGGCTCCAGCCTCCTGCCTCAGAGTATACCAGCCTCAGAAATGTTTGGGTTCAGCTCATGGCTGTGATGCTGGATCCCAGGACTGTCCAAACACAGATCCGTATTTGAGAATTAGAACAGCCGATATTAGGAAGACCAACAATCAGAAATTTAATTGAGTCGATCGAGTTGCACCACAGCTTAGGTAGACCTAGCATAGATGTGTTAAGTGTAGAAGTGGTATCTGTCGTAGATCTTGTCTCTGGTAACAGCTCTCCGAGTGATACTGACATCAAGAAAAATCTGACGATAAGAAAGGGTCCGGGTTGACCAACATCTCATGCAGCTTCATTCTGATGGGCTCAATCACAGTGCAGTTTCGAGACATGATACATACGGTATAAGCCGAGTGAAATCTGCCTTCACTTCGAAAGTCACAAAGACTTTACAATGAGGTGACAAAGTGGTTTCCCCTGGATCAGCAGAGCCAGTCGGGGTGAGCAGCACAGAGTGAGTTTGACACTATTTCAGCACGCTGCACAGCGTGTCCTTCCACCAGGAGTAAAGTAGTCCCAAGAACGAAAGTAACCGTGTCAGGTATGGAGAAAGTAGTGGCTAATCAGCTATGTGACTTCCTTCAAAACAACAGCCTGTTTGAGGACTTTCAGTCAGGATTTAGAGCTCATCACAGCACAGAGACTGCTCTAGTTAAAGTACCGAACGATCTACTCTCAGCTTCAGATGAGGGACTTCTCTCTGTACTTGTTTTGTTAGATCTCAGTGCAGCTTTTGACACCATAGATCATAATGTTCTTCAGAGATTAGAGGAATAACTCACAATTACAAGAACTACTTTAAATTGGCAGTCCTACTTATCTGAGCGATACCAGTTTGTACATGTGAAAAATAAGTCCTCACTAAAGTAAGTTACGGAGTTCCTCAAGGTTCTGTGCTAGGTCCAATTCTCCTCTCCATCTATATGCTTCCCCTTGGTGATATCACGAGGAAATACTCTGTTAATTTTCATTGTTATGCTGATGATACTCAGCTGTACAAATCAATGAAGCCAGGTGAGACAAATCAGTTATCTAAACTAGAAGTGTGTCTGAAGGACTTAAGAACCTGGATGGGCTGGAATTTTCTTCTTCTTAACTCAAACAAGACAGAAGTCATTGTGCTGGGCCTCTGACACTTTAGAGACACTGTGATATAACTGCCCTAGATGGCATCAGCCTGGCATCAAGCACAACTAGAATAAAATTCAAGATTCTTCTTCTCACCTATGAAGCTCTCAGTGGACAGGCACCAATGTATCTTAAGAGCTTGCTATGCCGTACAACCCTCTAGAACTCCCAAAATGCTGGCTATGAGTCTCTAAAAGTAGTACAGGACTCTGTTTTTTGAGCAGGGCAAAAACACAGTATTGTAGAGCCTTAAGGATTAATTAACCGTGACTTATTAAAGCATGGCTAACTATGACAGCGTATAATCGTCCCACCCCTGCTGGTGCACCAAACACAGTGTCTTTAATCTGAAGTTATTCTATGGCAGGGGAAGCGTCCACCTCCTGTTTGGGTCTAAAGGACAAAGAGAAGAATAGTTTCATTTGTGGAGCGCGTGCAGAGACATCGTGGAGCTGACATGTGCAAACAGCCAACAGCCAAAAAGCAGCTCCTGCTTCTTCTCAGGCTGCTATTTTGGAGCCGAGCCAGCCGTCCAAACGGATCAATGTGAGCGCTGCACCGGAGTTATCTGAAGGCTGGAACTGACAGGGGTGTTACAGGCGGCATGTGAACTCTGTTATAATTGAATTAATACGGGCTCTGCCCTCAAAGTAAACATTATGCACTGGGAGAGAAAATTTGAATAAATTAAGACTAATTTAGACTGAGTAGAAAATAAGATTCACCATTTTTTGACCTTTGCATGTTTTTGAAGACTAAAATGCATTAAACTGTCGACCCCCGCTCATTAGAATTGTGATTATAAACAGCATGAAGGGCTCCAGAGTGACCCCACAGTCATTATCCAAATTTACTAAAAGTTCCAGACCTGAGCATGGGAATAAATTTGCTGAAGGATGAGTTTGGACGGAGGTTTAAGTAGAAACACCTGGACCCTGACGGGCTGCAGGGGAGGCACTTTCTGCTTCTTTGGAGGGATTTCTCCCTATTACAGCTGCATGATTTATTTAAACTCAGCTGCAGATTTGTTTTTGCACTCCCGTGTTCTGGGAGCCCTTCTGTTTCTCTGGGTGAATATGGCGAATGTAAACACTCGGCGTGGTTATGAGGAGCGAGGCCTGCAGGCTGTTTGTGCTGACAGAGAATGAGCTGTTATCACAAACACAGGGACGGCCTGTTTCCTCATCGCAACTCGAGCTCGTGCATTTATGTGTGTTCTCGCAACACGCTGGCTGCTGTCCAGCATCTCGGAGCGGCTAATAGCGTGTGGACATCTCATAAAACAATGCATGCCGTGGAAGGTTTGTGCTTTTTTTCTTTTTTTGCAAAGCTGGCTCGTTCGACTCGCTCGGAGAAGTTGCATCATCTCCCACGTGAGGGTAATTAGCCGCTGGTAAACATGGACGTCAGCAGAAAGTTTCTCCGAAGTGTAAATATGAGTCTGAGAGGGGAGTCGATTCGCTTCCCGTGTGGATGTGGAGCTCATCAGATCCCCGTTGAGCTCAAATGGTGATCAATAACAGAATTATTCTTCTCACAGCTGGAGAGGGAGAATCCTGAAAGGCATCTGCGTCTGACAGCCTCTCGGTTTTCTGCGTGAATGTTTTATCTTTTTTTTTCCTGCAGATGCCTGTTAGGGAGGCAGATCGATATCCTCGGCTCAGGGCTCGCAGGTTCACTGAATATTAAGAGAGCGTGGGAAAGTTATCCCGTCACGTTCAGGTGAGGAGGAGAAAAGCCGGCAATTATCCCCACCTGTCACCTACGGAGGGATGGAGGCTTTTCTCTTAGACCCTCTTCAGATTAATGCAGGACTGGGAAAATATCAGTTTTTGATAACAATATCACAAAGTTTAATATTTAATCAGGGTGTTCACATTTTTATATCCCATTATAAAATCAGAATATTTGGCATGAAAACTCAAATTTTGGGTCCAGAGATGGGGCATGACTTCAGGATATTTAAATCATTTTCACCTTGAACATATCTGAAGATTTTTCAGGACTAAATCGCCTCTTAGAATGATTTTTTGGCCATATTTTATCACCAGCTCTTGGCTATAGCATATCTGTATGTTTGTCAAGGTGCCATCTAGATCCCTCATCCCAAAGTTCTGAGATTTAATAACAGCTTTTCAGATAAGTACCAGAAAAAAGGTCCACCATGAAAACATGTAAATTAATCAGTCAATCCATACTGTTCAGGAGATGACTCACTCAAGTGTCAAATTTACTAAGCACTGATGTGTAGAGTGTTATCTCTGGAACACTCTTGAAGGGGGTCAAATATCTTTGGTAACTGGCATTTATGCTGGAAAACAGATTGAGTTTGATTTTTGGGAAAAGCGACAGCCCTACCACAACGTAAACCAGCTTCTGACTTTGGTTGGAAGAAGGGAATCAAGCCAAAAACGAGGCTGATTATCTTGTAGCCTGATAATGACATTTTCCATTAATCTTAGCATCAAGCCGGTGCACTAAGATACACTGCTGTGGGGCAGGATGCATATTCCTTGACAAATCCTCATTAATTCAGCATATCGTTAGGTCTGCTTCAGTCCCTCTCTCCTGGACTTCCCCTTTAATAAATGGGACACCTTTAACATGCTGTAAAAGACGTCATTGGCTGAAATGTTTGTAATTTGGGGATTTTTTGTTGGTCTAAAAAGTCCCTTCGTGGTCATGCTCAAACTGTTAGTGGTGACAAAGACAAGTAAATTAGATTAAGTGTCCATGCCATTCAGTGAATCAAACGAAGACTGTCATGATGATGCTCACAGATCTCACATTAATGAGCACAGCTCCCTTATTTTGGTGTTTCCACTTCCTGTGAGCCTCCTCGCTCCAGCTCCACATGATTCCAGCTCACACGGGTGTATTTTTAAAAACCGCTGCCAGACGCCGCTGCAGAGAAAACCCGGCTGGGGAATATTTTCACATCCCTGGGACTCAGCCTAACGAGCAGTGCCAGTCCTGTCAGACAAAGTATGATCTCAGCACAAGTCATGTTGCAATGAAAGAAAAAATAAAAAACTCCCATGGGAATAGTGGAGCTGGAGCGAATCCTCCTGGGTAAACACGGCGAAGACAGCAGCTCTGTAAATAGAGCGGGCTGCGTACACACGTGCACGCCGTCGGCATGAGCAGAGCCCCGCTGAAGGTATGTGTCTCTACAGCGAGCTGGCATCAGCCCTCCATTAGTCTGAGCTCCGTCTCTTTGTCAAATCCCCCAGCATCCCTCCGTGTCTCCGAGCGGAGCCGAGCGTGGAGCTGATGACAGTCGGCGAGATCCGCCGCCACACACATCATCGATGCTAATGGGGAAGGAAGGCTGGCGGAGGGTGGCATGTGTGTCAAAGTTCATCTGGGTGTGAGATCTATGCAGGAAGGGCTGGGAAATCCAATCCACTTCATAGACATGACAGTTCACTGAAGTGATGCACGGCGACGACCAGGCAACTAGTTTTTAAAACCGATATTAAAAGCACTATGGAATTAATGATCATTACATTGGAGCTGAGAAGTTCATCAGGATTAGAGATAACACCATTAAAGTTAATATGTACAGTTTAAGAAGCATTTTGATGCTGCAGATCAAATAAAACATGAAAAATGTTTGGGAGAAACCCCAAACATGCACGAATTGATGTGAATGTCTCTGATGTAAACATGATGGGAACCTTGTTGCAGAGCTTTTGCGAGAAGGAACTGTGAGTTTGGCTCATAGTTGCAGCCGTCCCAACATTTTCTAGCCCTTTTGTGCCCCCCTGTGAGGCTGGGCCCCCACAAAGCCCACAAGCGCGGGCTTGTCAAACCCTGTTGGGTGGAGGGCCAACAAATGAGCTCACAAATTTGCGTGGATGAGGAGTAGGCCAGCTGATGTGCACAAAATCAACAAACAGCCTGGACTCTCTGGTGGGGAGCCCAGAGTGTTTCCAAGAAGTGGCTTTAACTGTCCTCCATTGTCTTGAGATATACTTCCTGCTGCAGAGAGTTTGAACAAATATTTAGAGTTTGAGTACAGATTTTAACCCCCGATCAAACAGATATTCAAATATATCAAATACAAGGTGGCAGCCCTAACATCAGATAGGCTCCAGTGCCTCCAACCATGAAAAGGACATGTGCTGTATACAATGGACTGATTGGTAATTTTGCACATTTAAGGCCGTGTGAAGGAGTTTAGGATGTAGGAATATTAAACTATCTTGCATTAATATGAGCTGGTTTTATTAGAATCACAACAATGTTTATAATAAATGTGCTGTGACAACAATTAGAAATATATTGGTCCATAAACACGATGGTAAATAACGCCGTCTAGACGAGAGGACTTGGTTTTGGTCCTTGTTGCCAGGCCCTCTCACAGGGGTAACAAACAGCATTAATTCTGTTGACTAATTATTTTTGTCATAGTTTTTGTCAACAACCTTTTTTCCCCTGATGAAAACTAGACAGCAACTAATAAAAACAAGTGCACATGGACAAAAACTCAAACTAAATTAACTGACATTTTCATCAACAAATAAAAACTGGACTCAAATGTCTGACAGACTTAATCCAATCAGACCTAATTTGGTCATGTAGAAAGTAGGGACAAGTTAGGAATATATCCAATCACAGCTACTTTGGTTGTGTGGAAAGGTTGGATGAGTTCAGAGGGACATCCAATCACAGCTGCCTTAGCTTGGTGGTGGTGGGATAAGTTGTGGAGCGATCCAATCAGAGCTCCTCTCTTTATGAATTGATATATTCATGTAGAGCAGGTTCACTGTTTGTTGTCAGTTCTGGTATTGTAACTGAGATGCTCTGCCAGGTAGCCTAAATAAAGGTGACTGCATTTCACACAAAAGTTCAATTTGTTTCTGTTCATTATACATTCAGACTTTACTAGCATTCAATAAAGGGTTATTAGATGTTTGATTTTATCCAAGTGTAAAACATGACTTCAGAAATTCAAGGAAACATAAAAAATGCCTTACCCTTTACACTTCATATTTTAGTCGACTAAATTTACAGGAGATTTCATCGACTAAAACTAGACTAACATAAAACAAGTTAGATGGCTAAATTATGACTAAAACTATAAGATTTTTAGGCAAAAGACTAAAACTAAAACTAAATTAAATGGTGCTTTCAACATTAACACTGGTCACACAGTCACAGTAACACATGAGCAGAGCTCAGTTCATGTCACTGCAGCAAATCATGACAACCTGTCTCCTCCCCGCCGCCATCTGCCTCCTCTGTGCCAATTTGTCATGGCACATCCGAGTGTGGCCGTGCCCTCATTTAACATGGAGCTGAAGCAGGATGACTCAGGGACGAACACGGAGGAGAAAGAGAGAAAACAGGGGCACCGACTGCAGCCCAAGGGGAGAGCAGTGGGAGCGAGGGAGAGAGAGGGGGAGGTCAACTGGAGTTTATCAGAGGGCAGAGATAAGAAATATTCACAGAGGGCATCCCGGAGACTCTGCTGGATCCAGAACAAACCCCACACTTGGAAACCCCTGGACTCAAACCTGCCTCTGAGCTTTCACTGGAGGATAGAAACACCAAAAAATAAAAGTGGCAGGAGCGAGTGGAGACAGCTGCAGCCTCAGTGTGGCACAGATTTGGAGAACTGTCTCCTTAATTTGGTAGCTGAATAAACAGGTGCTTCAACAAGGTCCCTGCAGAGACATGCTGGGTGTGGAGCAGGTTCAGTGTTTTAAAAAGATCGTAGAAATAACAACTGAGCGAGAGCGGCCTCATGCAGCCAGCAGCATGAGATGATTGTGTGAACAATCAGATTTGGATTGATCTGAAACGGAGAACATTCACTCCTTAGTGGGGGAAGCTTGTATCGGGCCATGGGAAATCATTTAGTGCAAAATCCTGAGTGAAACTGGAATAAAAGCATTCAGCTAATATTCTCTGGGAAAAATCATATAACGCAGATTTACTAAAAACTCAAATTCATGATGAAGAAACTGCTCAAGTCACCTCAACAAGATTTCAAGGGATCTTAATTTATGATAAACTCATGTGGAAAGACCATATCAGTTTTGTCTGCAGAAAAGTTACAAAATATTTGGGGATTATTAGAAAAGTGTGTGCACTTTTACATTTATCTGGTATTCTGACATTGTATTACAGCCTTATATATCCATTAGGAATGTAACGGTTACCGATATGTTAAGCAGATCCTACAGGTTTTAAAATGTCTGAATCAAACTGGAGGAAGATGAAGCAGGCTTCATATATTTATATATGTATGTAAATGTGCTTGTAATTGTTTCATGTCTGTAACTTAGTAAATGAGCTGTGGCAGGAGACTGTTGCGAAAGAGTTCCTTAATCTTATTGAGGTTTGTCCTGTTAAATAAAGTTTGAATAAAAAATGTGCAGCATCAGTCCCTGATTGACGGTCATTAATAATCCTCATCACAAAGGTTTGCGGTATATCTGAGGACATTTGGGTTTCCTTTTGCCCAACAGGAGCGAGGTTAGTGTTTGACGAAGATCTCTGAGATGTTTTGGTTTCATACACAAAGACTCTGTGCTTTCTGTCAGTGAAGAATGTGGAGGCCATGCACAAACGCTCATACATCCAAACTATGCATCAGCCTGTGCTAACTACCACACAGCCTGCTTTGTCAAAGGAGTGGGTGACAAGATATGAGAGCTATGCCACTCACTCCTCGCTGCCTCCCTCTCTCCGCTCACACATTTTTTGGCGAGATAAAACCTCGATTCAACTCGGCGGTCTGATCATGTTTCACGCCTGTGTGCTCGCATTGACTGCCGCTCTGTCCCATTTCACCCCCTTTGATACGTCTTTGTCTCATCCATAATGACTGGCAGAAAGCGGCTGTCCACACCGGGCCCACCGCCGTGCAGTTCCTCGCTGCTATATCCTAAACTGCCTTAACAAACCATTGTCCCGCCGCCGTCAGCTGAGAGCGACGCAAAGCGGTGGCCCTCCATCCACTGTGATTGACGCACAATGCTCCACTATGGGCCCGTGTTGAACATACGCACCACGGGCCAAAAGAGGGATCACAGCACAATGCTGAGGCTGTGAAAGGGAGCGATGAAAAAAGAGCGAGGCCCCCCACCAGGGCCGGACGGCCTTTTGCAGCAGGAGGGATGTGGACCTGGTTATTTGTGTACCTGCGTGAGAGGCTGACTGAAAGCTCTCAGTCTTTCTGCCACTTTAAAGAAACACTTCAGGACTGAGACCTGCCCGGCTCATCCAGTCAGGCTCAGGTGTGCTGGAGGAAGGACATTAACCTGCAGACGGGGCCTCTCCAGCCTGGGGCTCAGAGGCTGTGAACTTGAAAATGGAGCACGTTGATGTGGTTATATTTGATATTTTCATCTCAGTGACTCAGAGATGTGAGGACAGTCTTCAGCACGAGCGTAGGCATCAAAACCACACGGACACACACTGATACTCCAGTGAGAAAAACACTCCAATGACCACTAAGACTATTTGAATGTCTCGATTTAAAGCAGCAACATGAGGCTCTTACACCGTAAATGATCAGCCGAAAGTCTTATTATAGGAGAACGCTCAACAGAGGGACTGGTGTGTAGCCAACACCCTCTGGTCACCTAAATATAGCACTATGTAAGTTTGGCAGTGAGCAACATTCTCTGAAACCAAATAAAACATTTTCTAATCACTGCCAAATGATTAGGCTTCCTGAAAGTGATTAAGTTTTTGTTTTTCATTAGTTAATTTGCAATCTAAGTGCATTTAACCACAAATAAAAAAGTTATTGTTTGTATTTTCTGTTTCTGTTAAGGTCATGTTGACAATGTGAGGCAAACTGCACCAGTTTATAAAACTCAGCGCTTTAATAGTTCATTTTTCATTTTATTATTTAAAGCAACAATATGTTAATAACAAACTAAAGTCCATCTAAGGGCGGGATGACACTAGAGAGCCAATATCGTCATCGCAAGACCCAGAGTGACCCTTGATACCTGCACATAGCACTATGTACGTTTGGTGGCAGTTCTGTAAAATCAAATCTAGTATTTTTGAATTTGAATTTGAGAATTCAATCACAGATTAATTGCATTCAATTGCAAGTCACGTCCATATTAACAATGTAAAGCATTTTTTACCAGCTTATAAATGTATGAATCAAATACATGTAAAGAAATGCCTTTATATTTTTTAAACGATTTGAAAGCTTGAGACATCTGGCTGCAGATGTTTTGACTGATGATTTAGTTTCTTTTATAGCTTGGTAATTAAAAAAAGCTTTTGGCCACTGTGCTCCAAGATGTGGACCAACTTGACCAGACTCAAGACTAAGTTTTTTGTTTCTCTTTTCTTCATTTTAAGGTGTTGATTGCACACCATTTTACTGCAGCATGTGAATGTTTGAATTGAAAATTCTTCTTTATTTTCATTCTTTCATTAGTGTCTTTTCTGTACCTGACATCAGTATAAATGAGGGAATCTTAAAGATTAATTACAATAAATAACTATGGCTTATTTTCTTTTATTATTGTATTTAAAGTGTGTATATGTTATTGTTATTATAAGTAACTTAGTTAAATGTTCTGCTGCCTATCTTTGCCTGAACACTCATGAAAAAGAGATTTTTAATCTCAATAATTCCCTTTTCCTTAAAATAAAAACAAAAGTAATAACATATTGTTCTTTTTTTTTTAAAGTTGTTTGTTAAAGCAAAAATATGTATATAATATAATATAATATAATATCTTCTGCTTTCAAATACTATTTTCAAAGACAATGACTCTCAACAGAATTAATGGCATCCATCCTGTAGCCTGCATATAGCACTATGCAAGTTTGGCAGTCATCCTGTGAGAAGTGCATACTGCTTTACTGCTTGAGCTCACATTTAGCAACAGGAAGACAATCAGGTAAGACGAGTGGTTCCAGTCTCTGTACTGTGTTTCACAAAGACTGAGGTTGAGAGTTAAAGAGGACGAGGAAGTGTGAGGCCAGGAAAAGACAAAAAAGGAGAGAGCTAGCACAAATATACCCTCCAACGAGTTGGGCCATTGCCCCCTCATTCTGCAAAAGTAATAACCTGGATAAACTGTTGATGTTGAATTATTTAAGCAGACATTATAGCTGGAAAGAAGAAATCTATCACTTGTAATAAACATCCATTTTCTAAGTCCTTTATCTCAGCACGGGGTGAATCTTTATAGCATCATAATCTCCTTTTTCCCAAAGAAATGAATGGAAATATCTATGAAGCTTCATAGCTCACAGCTGACATGCAAAAATGCCTCAATCAGGCAGAGCTATCACAGATCAGGACCAAGCAGCAGAGGAAAAATGACAGAAGTCCAAGCTTGAAATCATTGGCACCAGTTGCTAAAAATAAACCGTAAGTGAACTTACAGACACGCTCTTCCACGTCCTGTGCTCCAACAATCCACAGATCTGTAGCTCCTCCTCCTTTAGCAGAGCCAGTCAAGGAGCTAAAAAGACAGATCAGTCTGCAGGCTTCAGGGGTTCAAACCCCCTTTCAGACCCTCCCTCTGAGAACTTTCAGTCTCCAACAAACTTCCTGTGAAACAAACAAAGAAGAAAATCATGGTCAGAACAGCAGGAGAACAGCTGCACCCACGGGGGGCTCGTGGTTTATTGACTAAACGGGGCCGTTGACCCTGAGAAGAAGATCTCCACCAGCGTTTAGAGTGATCTCCTCGGTCCCTCTGCTGTCATAACACCACAGCAATACGAGCCGGGCGGGCGTGAAGGCAGCCAGATGTGCTGATGTGGTTCTACAACATGGCTGCCATTCAAGGGGGAACAGGAAAATGATTAAAAGGCTTAATTTCCCTTTCGGGGTGCTGGTTTGGTGGAGTGGTGAGCATCCAAGCACCCTTTCACAGGCCTATCCACTGTCTCCCTCTCCTGTCAATAAAGGCCTAACATGCCCAAAAAAGGCTTTATTTTCCTTTCAAAATAAAACAATTAAGAGTGAAAATGGGAATTAAAAATCAATCAATCAATCAAGCTTTATTTGTACAGCACTTTTCATAGAAAATCTTGTAGCATAAAATGCTTTACATAAAATAGAAAAAAAAATGAAAATAAAACAAATAAAAAGTAGAAAACTGAATACAATGAAAATTAAAGACCCTACACACCGTATCCACAAGGGCTGTAATGTGTTAGTCGACTGGTCGACTCATTGGTCGATAAGTGCTGGGGCAACCAGAACTCTGATTGGTCGACCAATCGTATTTTTTTTTTCCGCTTCAATTTATTTTTTCCCGCGGCGATTTACAGTCATCAGGACGAACGTTCCAAGTGCTAATGGGGGTGTTTTCAGACCACCCCGGTTTCACAGGTAACTTGCCTGTCTCAGAACACCTCCTTGTTTTCACCACTTTGGATTCGCCCACCATCTGGAGACCTGGCCGGAGACAGGAGGATTGAAGAGCGTCTACATTAGCCTATTCAACGTCCGGTGGTTATTTTTATTTTGAGCATCCTTCTCTACCCCCCGCCAAGACACGCTCCGCCAAGCCAAGCCGAGCCGAGCCGAGCCGCCCCCCGATTAGTCGATTTTTGGTCGACAATTTCAGTGTGTCAGTCGACCAACAAATTCTTTGGTTGATTACAGCCCTAGTATCCACATTAAATTACATTAAGAGGAGATTCCAACAGAAAATAGAATCAAAGGACTGATGAAACACTATGTTGAATTAAAAATGGGGAAACACAGGAGCTAAAACTAAAATGATACAACCAAAAAAATAAATGAATAAATACTGATAAGAAATGAGATAAAATTATGGTAGGGAAAAATAAATAAACTAAAAAAAATAAATAAAACTTAAAATAATAATATGGTAAAATGAGACAGCCAAAAGTGTAATAAAATCTGCTAAAGCAGGATAATAAAAAGAAAATCAGAGAATAAAATTCTGAAACAATAAATCTGAACTGAAATGGAGAAATAAAAAAGATCAAAGTATAAAAATAAGTAAATACAATGAAATAATAATAATAACTATAATCAGCTCACAGCCAGACTAAAAGGTAGGTCTTGAGTTTGCTTTTAAAAATATGAACAGTAGGTGAATAAAAAATGACCAGAGCTTGTTTTAGTGTGACTCTCCGGTGATTAAAGGGTGTTTCCTCTGTGATGAACGTTCACAACACATCAGAGAAAACGATAATCCTCATTATTCAAACCACAAACAGAGCAGTCATTAGCTCTTCATTATTCAGGCTCCATGTTGGAGCTTCGCCCACACGCTCCGTGTGTTCAAACTCAGAATCAGCATTTCTGCTCACCAGATGTTCTCCTGCCCACGCTCATGGTAAACTTTGCAGCCTCCTCGTCCCAAAACATATGTTTGTGCAAAGCGATATGGAAAAACACTGCAGCAGCTCTGTGTGCACCAGGGCTGGGGGAAAATGCATGAGCCATAGGATCATTATATTTATGACCCTAAGTATTGATAGTTTTTAAAGTATTAATTTGAACATTTAATAAAGCTGTTGGTTCTATAGAAATTACACAAATTACTCTTTAAGTCCACAGGATAGTGCTGTGGGGACATATGCAGGTGAGGTCAGCAGAGGTGATGTTGATTGTGCAGAAGAGAGTCAGTAAACCAACATGGCAGCACAGTAGAGAGACAAAAGGAACAGCAACCTGCTTATTTAATTTTTTTATGCTCTTATCTATTTTAATGTCTTTATTTGACATTCCTACTGCCATACTGTGCATAAGAGCAACTGAAACAACCAATTTCTTTCAAGGATTATGTAGTATTTCTGATTCTGATTAACACTGTGCTCCCTCCACCTTCTCCCTCCATCTATACAGTCATGACCCCTGCACAGAGAAACCACACAACACACTGGAGAAGAACGACCTCCTGTGAATTGATTCTGCCTGTTCAGCAGCTCCTAACGAACGCAGTGACTAATGACATGTGGAGAGACTTTCTGGACCAGGCTTTGCCCCCTGCACTGAGCTCTTCCCCCACATCCTCCCGGCCTGAGCATGAGCAGCTCCCTCACTCGCTCCTGACTGCAGCTGCTCTGAGCTCACCGCCGTGGGCCCGTAAACACTTAACGACCCGGCCTTCCACAAATTAAGCAGAGCGCTGTGCGACAGGCCCGGCACGCAGGCCCGTGGAGCAGAGGTCTGGCGTCTCTGTGGGAAGGTTACGACCGTCCTGCCACAGGACTCCACGTCTCCGTCATGGGAAGTGGTGTGTTTGGGTGAAGTGAGTGATGTCAGTGCTGACGCCCCACTTAAGGACTTATGGGCTCATTACTCAAACCTCTGACCGCGGACTTCCACCTCCCCACACATCGGCCTCACCACGGACAGGCCGCAGCTGCTCCTCTTGTCAAAAACTGTCACCGTCAACCAGCAAGGTCACCCTCAATGTCACGCTGATACTCGATCCTTTTTTACAGTTGAACCAAACTCAGATTCTGCCAGTAGAGCTTCATTTGGTAGCTCCATACTCGACTCAGGTCAGTGCCATATGAACTCCAGTAAAGGTCAGAGGTCAAATGTTTTCCACCAGTACCAGCCGGATGAACATAAAACCATTTATCTCCAGACTACAGCCTTCAATAAGTCCAGTCTCTGCTGATCTGGGCCTCATTTATAAAACTGATCACTATAGGTGGGGTACGCCAGAAACACAGGAAATACGTGCGCACAAAAACACACGTCCTACGCCAGTTTCCATTTATAAATCACAAACAACTCTAAAGCTGTCACAGGTGAGGAAACGCTTTGCCCCGCCCATATGATGCCTATAAAAGGTCAGGTGAACGCCCTTAAAGAATATTCAATGTCACCAATTTCATGATGGGCCGAGGGGGAAAACGAGCGAAATAAAGAAATTTCCCTCATTGTGAGGTCGATATATTTGTAGGTGGGCTCAGTTCGGGCATCACTAATGCCAGAAAGGTGTGGAAGCATGTTGCAGATGCCAAATGCGCTGGCATGTTTACGCATTGTGAAGGCGTGCATTTTTATATCCAACTATCACTTAATTTCCTGAACAGCTACAGGTGTTGGAGCCTAAGTGATCAGCAGTTTCGTGCAACGATCATGTTGCTTTAATTACAATCATTATTAATATAAAACTTTATTTGTATGGAACATTTTGGGAACACGGTTACTGTCTGCCTTACTATTTATGTGAATGGATTTTATAAAAACATGTAAGGTTTGTTTACCAAGGATATAATTGATTCAATAATATAGACTACATGTGTGAGCAAGCACGTGCATGCGTTCGCGAACTCCCTGAGGCATCAACATAAATTTTCCGCTTTCTTCATTTTTGCAAATATGTCCCTCATATGTGTGTTGTAAAATGTTTAATATTCAAATATTTCACACAAATGTGTCAGTATCACAGAGCTGTCTTTAATTTCCTTCTTCTACTGTCGGGGTTGCAGTTTCCCGTTTGTCCAGATTTTGTGCGTATGGTAGAGTCAGCGCCACGGAGTTGTGCACATTCTCCCGTCAAGATTGTTTTTTTATAAATCCCAAACATTGCTTACAAGTGGCATACAATTTCTTTTGTTGTTTTTATAAATGAGGTCCCTGGACTGAAGATTTCACCCATTGAAGGCCTGGTGCACATAAAGACTGTCCAAACATTTCTAACTGATTCTTAAATGTGTTGAAATGTCAGATTGATCAGTTTGTTCCTGTAGTGTGAGGTGATACACAGAGAGAGACACAGGACACCACAAACCAACCGGTTCATTCACCACAGCTCGTGATGACTTCAGTGTGAAGAAACATGGTGGACAACATCCCTCTAACAACCGTGGTGGTTGTGATTTCAGCTCCTCTCCTCATCAGCCTGTTAAAGATCATTTAAAGGTTACCCCGTTTAGACACTCCTGTTTTTTCAACAAATCAAGTTTGGACCTCCATTCTGACATCTGTCTAACTTTTTGCTTCACCATTTACGGAAGCCGCAAGCCGCCAAAATCCCCAGCCCCAGTTATTTAAAGATAAAAGTATATGGTCAATAAGAAAAGAAAAAGGAGAAGACAGGAGAATAAAAAGAGAAGGAGACGAAGAGCAATATAGAGAAAGAAATGCAATAGACTGAGGGAAAAATTCATAAGAAACAGCAGACATAAAACATTATAGGAGTCTAAAAATCAATCCATAAAAAGAGTGAAATATAAAACAATATGAAAAGATGAAACAGCAGGTATAATAATAAATAAAATGGGGATTTAAATAGAGCAATAAAAAGAAAGAAAAGCAATAAAATGAGGGAAAATTCATGACAAATAGGGAGATTAAATAATAGAAGAGCCTAAAAAGTGATTTATAAAAAGAATGATATACAAAATAACAGGATAAGATGAAACAGCAGGTAGAAAGCGAAGCATTTCAGCATAACATAAATAAAATGGGAATATAAATAAAGAAAGTAATGACATAAATAAGTTAAAAGAACATGTAAGAGGCAAAAGCCAAAAGTAAAAGGAGCTAAAACCAACACCAAAAACAGATAAAAGGCTAAAAAGACAGAAAACAGACTTGAGATGAAGATAAAGATGAAGAAGAGGAGTTTTTGTTTCTGCACACCATATCTTTACAGTTATGAGCTAGTAATCCACTGTGACCACAGACACACACCCCCCCCCCACACACACACACAGTCACATTCATACACAGTTTTAATGCCCACCATCAGCTGATCATTAAGCTCTGTAACTTCAGACTGGGTGCTCATATAACGCTTGGGAGATGAGCGCTGATGTTACTGTGATTGTTTCACCGCCGCGCAGCCATCATCGAGCCCCGGCGCTTAGTGGCGTCCTATAATTTCTAATCTCATTTTCTGGAGATGTTCCCACAGAGAGGCCCCCTTATCCTGCCATAATAGTTTTGAGGTGAGCCCCATTAACCAAATGAGCTTTTTCGGAGCACAACATTCCCATTAACCGCTCAAACAATCCCTCATCCCCTTCCAGCACACCCCGGGAGCTCCCCGCAGAGCCCACGCACCACATCCTGGATTCTGACTTCTCTTTAACCCTCCCTGGAGAAAACTAAAACTACCCTAAACAGCATCATCCCCATCTCCTCGCCTCCGCCCCCCATCTCCGGATATTTCCCCGCGGGCCCCTGGTTCCTCTCTGGCTTGTGCTGGTGATCAATGGCCCCTGGCTGCGGGTGTGGTGGGGGGCGAGCTCCAGGAATGGAGGTATTAATAATGCAGGGTCCAGGCCTGTCATATCCCCCATTAGCAGAGAGGAGCGAGAGCCCGACAGCTGATTGATTACTAATTAGATTAATTGCGTTCTTTCAGAGAAGGAGGAGAAAGTAATAGAGTGAGGTGTGAGGGTGGAAGGAGCTCTGCAGGCTGAAAAACCTCCTTGGAGACTGTTTAGAAGGAGGATTTTTCAGATTAGAGAGCATGTTTCTCCTCTGAGATGATTCAGGGAGGAACAGCCCGTGCTCGTGGAATAAACACGAATTCAATCAAAGTCCAGCTCACTACCTATTACCTGAAAGATGTCCCATAAATTGCTCGAGTCTCTGCAGGATTCTGGCCACAATGCACCTTAGCACGGCTAAAGAAAACAACTCAGCCGCAGTGACCACACTGACAAAGAGGAGGGAGCTCATATTAGTGAGAGCAAATAAGACAGAGAAATGGGGCTGGAGAGAGGTCCAAATTAAACAACAGTATCCTCCAACCTTCCTATGAGGCCAGCAGAGAGAATCTGAGTTCTTCTCTTGGAGATAAAACCAATAAAACATCCACTGAACCAGAGCCAGTGCATCAAGAAGACGAAGAGGCTGCAGGAGTGAAAGTTCATTTGAGGATCTTCTTCACAGAGCTGTCCAAAAAAATGGATTAAAGTCAAATCTGCAAGACTAAGGGTCAATCCCAGTTGTACCCCTTAGCCCTTGGTTTCGCGCTTCATGTCTAGAGAAGGGGTATCCCAATTCTCTGCAGGGTTAAGGTTAAGGGCTAAGGTTAAGGGCTACAGTCCCTGAAATGAAGACAAACCAGGACCTCACTTGAAAGGAAGGGGTATGAGAAATTACCCATAATACACCGCGTCCACTGACAAGATGGCAGAACAGAGACCGAAGGAAGCGCATACATGTAAGTATTTCAGCATAATTATTGGTTTTCATAGTAATGATACTCATGTTTTTATCAGACATTCAATCCTTTGCTACTCAACATAAATATTAACCATGATGCCAGTGGGATGGACTAGTTAAATATGTCGAACGTTGAATCTGGTGTGTCAGCTTAACGATGTTTACAATCGTGTGATAACAAAATCTCAAAGCTCTAATGATACATAGCAACACAGCTACTCATTAGCCATCTGCTCAATCTTAAAATACAATTCACAAAACATATCTCAACAACATACCTCAGTGTTGAACTACTTGTTGATCTTTCTTGCACAACAAAGCCTCTTTGCACTCCACTTACTCTGCTGCTCTGTACTGTGTTTAGATTACAGTACTGTTGTAAATAGTATCATTATCTTTCATTAGGTTTTATTTTAGGTTAATGCTGTAAATATTATCATTATATTTTCACTTAGATTCCACTGCTATTCTACTCTACTTAGATTACGGTAGTGTTGTAAATATCCTTATTCTGTATTTTTACCACCTATTTATTTCTTTTATATTTCTTATGGCTAACACCGGGACCTCAGTGCCTAGTTTCGTTCTTTTCTCATGTAAGTGCAGACTGGAATGACAAATAAAACTCCTTTAAATCCTTAGAATGTTTCCTGATAAGTCTTGAAGCACCAACAGCCCAAAAAACGAGTCAGCTTTGTGCAGTCTGTTCTTGTTTTGTGTCTGAATCTTGAAATAAGCCGGTATCTCTCTGTCTGCTGCAGAGAGCTTTATTCTCTCAACCAGGAAAGGATCCAAAGGTCCTGACAGACCCCCTGAAATCTGACTGACTGACCCAAACTCTTCAATGAGCAGCTATATGTCTTGAC